>NCKU01001586.1:0-11340 GCA_003675995.1 Dinothrombium tinctorium
TTTTTTATTTGGATATAAAATTTTATATTAATTATTATTATTATTATTAAAGAATTTTATATCTTTTTTTTGACGATAAAAAAAAATAAAATTCAATAAATTTAAAAATTTACTCGTTTCAACAAAAAATTTTATTTTGTCAACATTCAGAAAAAGTGAGTTTAATGATAAAGAAAAGTTTGACTCGAGCAAGAAAGAAAGCGATTAGCTGGGACGTAAAGGAAACTAAATGATGAAGAGAAAGAATATGGAAGATAAGAAAGATATAATTTAATCTAACAAAGTTTTCTTTCTTTAGCTTAGACTATTGAACTTTTTGACTTTGAATTAAGAGCGTAATTTAGTTACGTTGATAATGGCGCATCTCAAGAGTGAAATCATCAGATTTTCTTTCCGTTAGAGTAGCTGCATTTCTTTTAGTTTCCGTTAGAGCCTTCCTCTGGGTTTTCTTTTAGCTAAATTTATTTTATTCTTTATTTTCACTATGTTCCTAATGTTGAAAAATTATTCTTAAAGCAAAAAAGTGATTTTTATTAATTTCTAATTTTTAAATGCATATAAATCCAAAATTTTAGCTTCTTCTCTAAAAAAAATTATTTTTACTCTCGATTTAGATAATAATTTTTAATCTGTAAAGAAAATACAAAATAAAATTAAAAAATCTTTCAATTTAGTAAACGTTTTCCATCAACTCCTCGGCAAATCATCTTGATTATGCCACATTTTTGTTTACCTTTACTAATTGTGCATCAACATGGGAATTAAAACTTAATTTATCGTCTAATATAATTCCTAAATATTTTGGGGCTTTAACTTGTATTTCATTTTTTTAATTTTATACAAAGGAAAATCATAATTTTTAAATAGAATTTTTAGCTGCTTAGTTTTGTCACAGTTGATTTTGAAATCTTTTTCTTCACACCAAATAGAAATTCTATCTAAATCAGATTGAAGCTTTCTACAATCATTTTCATCATAAATTCGTACTATCATCAGCAAATTAGAACAGAAAAATTATCTGTCAAAACAAAAGTTAAAAGAGTGAGAAAAATCTACAAAACTTTTTTCCATTATTTCATTAACTTTTTACCAACCTTCAACTTCGTTTAATAATTCAACAAAAGTCATTCTGTTCTAGTGCTTTTATAATTCTTTAAATAAATGCGACAACAATAATTTTCAATTGTGTAAACTTTCATCCGGAGGTTTTATTTTTTAACGACTTCAAAATCTTTTTTTGTTTTTTTTTTGTAATCTTAGATGGATAAAACTTTGATGCTTTATATTTATTTATATAGCTTTGACCGATAACTTTCGTATTAACGCATACTTTATAATAACTCGAAGAGTGATCAAAGACAAGTTCAGGCTCAATAAAAGAAAATTCAGCTTAATATGGCCACTGGCTTTAGCTCTCAATGATACTTGTGTAAATTCAGTTTGCAAACTTTTATAATGAAAGAAACAATTTTTTTAGTTTTTTAGAAATTAGTTGGTTTCTTATGACTTTTGAAGCTTTTTTTGCATAATTTGGGAATTTAAAGCGCATAAATGCGTACCATATATTCTCAGATTATGTGCTATAGCATTAAAGTTTGTGGTTCTGCGAAATATAAAATTCACTTGAATATCATTACACTTTACACAAAAGCAACGTTTATTTTCTATGCAACCGTTGTAAGTGACAGAAAGTGCTTTTTTGCATTTTTCATTTTTTAGTAAACTGTTCTCTTCTCGAGGCTTACTGCAGTGTCATATAATCTAAGTTAGATGCATTACATAATTTTACTTTTTAAACTCCCAAATATTAGTGATTTATAAGATAAAAAATTGCATTTGTTTTAAGCAAGCTTAATTGAACATCAATCAACTTCAAAACATTTTTATGGTGCTTAGATTAGAAAGGGTCATTTATATTTTTTATTTCACTCTTAAAACTATGGAAAAAAGTTTTTTTTGAATCGATTGACACACGTATCATATTTGAGCTTTTTTATTGCATTAGAATAATTTATATTCTTAAACTCCATCATTTATATTCTGTAGAAAAAAATGATCAACTTATCAGCAACATTACTTCGACCAGAGTTACTCAGTAGGTCTCATTTTTTAACTTGAAGTAATAAAAAGAAAGTTTAGAAAAAATTTGAAAGGCTTTAAAATTATGTCGATAAATCATAATAAAAATTTTTTAATGAAAAAAATGTAAACATATTTGCCGATAGTTTTTAGTCAATAAAAGAGCAACTTATCTCGATAAATATTATAATTTTAGGTTTATTGTTTCACTCTTTTTCACAGCTAATTTTTAGCCCTCACACATATGCATAAGGTTGTAAAATAGTGATTCTAACAAAAAATTTTTGATAGTTTGAATCTTTTTGGCTTCAATACAGTTGAAAATGTGCCTAAAGAGACTATCGATAAATCAATGTTTGTATTAAAAATTAATAAAGCAAAACGATTTATTTCGAAAGTTCATCAAATATAGATGCTTACAAGAAATTGAGTAATTACTGGTGGCTTTGAGAGTCACGTTTTCGAATAATTAATTTTTTATATCTTACATACATAAGAAATATGACTAATGATGAAATAAAAACCTTTCCTAGCTATTTGTTTTGAATGGATATTTAAAAAGTTGAGAAAACAATTTTGTTTGCTTGCAAGCAACAAAAATATTTCATAAAAAACAGACATTTACATCAACTACCTTTTCCTAACGATACGAATCACTTAAGAATTCACATAAGTTTCAAATTTAAAGTTGAAGTGAACATTATCTCTGAAAGAAAATTCAAATTCTTGAAAGAAAAGTTGAAGTTTTAACGAAAAAACAATTGCAAAGAAATAGCTGTTCGAATGCTGCATTTTACTGATTGTTGCAGAGTCCATTTACTTTACAAAACGAACAGTTTTATCGAATCAAAAAATGTTTCACGAATGCCATTTTAAATCACATTGCAGTTTTCTTTCTTTTTTTGCTTTCTTGAATAAGAAAACAATGAAATTTTCATATTTATTTTGTTTACCTCTGCATTGAAAACTGGTTCGCTCATATTCAATAAAAATCTTTTCACTTCACTCAACATACGCTTTATTGCAATGTATTGAAGAGAAAGATTTTATTTGACACTAGTGTACAAAGTAAAATATTTTCTCCTGTAAAAGATGTGACTGATCTTTACAATTGGTAGAATAAAAAATTTCAAATAAACTCAAGCAAACATAATGTCAAATTAAATCAAACGAAACCATAAATTGTTGCTCTCATTATTGTTGTTCATAAACAAATTCGCTCTCATAAATTCTAGCAGAGAAAGAACCTTTGTTCATATTCACTAAGCGCGAATACGTGTAAAAGTAAATCTTCATAAATCAACTTTGATTCGAGAGATTTCATTATGAGCTCTCAAGAAAACTGCGATGAAAGTAAACTGTTTGAGTGTTCGGCTACATACACACTCACTTAGTATAATAATTAAGCCTTTTTCTCTAAATTATGGTTACTTAAATACAACGAAAGTAATTTTGAGAAGTGATAACTTTTAATTTGCATCCGAATAGAAAACACTTTTTCGGCAAATGGAGTTATTTTAGCTTAATATCTTCTCTCACTATGAACAGTGCATTATGATTCTTGTTTTGTGACTACACTTTTCTATAGAAAACTATGGCTGCTGCTTTTTTTATGCTTTTCCACAGGAAAGCAGATTCTCGTTATCAAATAAAGCGCATCGTTTATTTTGGCAGAAGACACATCGAAAAAGTAAATACGATGATGAAGAAGAAGTGCTTACAAGCATAGAACCGCTAATATACATCGCACATACAACTTTTATCATGTCTAGCTAAGCTGACTTCTCGCACACTTTTTTGACGTTTAAATCACGTTTGTATTCAGCGCAGTCACGTACAACGGATGACACTGACAAATTTATTTTCGCGCAAAGTTAGCTCTACCATTTAGTTTTTTCTCTCTTGAATGTTCCTCGCCTTTTTTTGCATGCGAAAAATTTATTATCGCATTATGAAGGTGTGACATAAATAGGCACGTTTAGCAACAAAAGAAAAAGTTTTTTTCAATAGTGTAAAAAATGTATTTCATTGTAAATTTTTTCGCAAAGCTTTTCTTCTCAAAATGCTTACTTTATTTGATTTCGGATTCAACAGAATGTCTCTCGCGTGATTTATGTAACTTAAAGTCGCTCGTCATTACAAGATTTATAAACGCCAATTACAAGAAGAGCGAAAATAAATATATCGTTGAGCTAACAACAGCAAACGGAACATCAATCATTTTCTCATAATACTTTGATTTAATCAAAAAATCGTTTTATCTAGTTGAACATTTTTAAAAAAGATTTAATCACGCTTATAAAAAAGTGATTTGGGCAACGCTTCACTTTTATTAAATTTTTAAAAATAATTTTCGGAAGTGAAAAGTTTATAAAGTTAAAAGCAATTGAATGAATTTATTCCGAAAGGGCCTATCCAACAATGCATTTATTATTAGAAAGGCCCTTTCGGAATAAATTCATTCAATTGATGAAAGCAGGCATACAACAAGCTTATTTGTATTCAATTAAAAAAAAAGAACAAAAATGTCATACAAACAAAATCAAAGAATGTCTTTAAAATGAGCAGAACAAAAGAAGTATGAAATGTGAAATTGTATTCGAGGCAAGAGCAAAGAACAAAAGCTGTACTCATATGATTTCTATCATAAAGCATTCACTTTTAACAATTGAGTTTTTTATCGATTCTTTTACAACTAAAAGCGAAAGTCTAATGTTTCTTTTATTTTTCATGTACATTCTATTCGCTTAAAAAATTGTGCAGGTACTTGGCTTTCTCGCAGTGCACAGATTTCACAAAGCAAGTTGCATATGGCTTTTGCTTTGTATGCCTTGAAAAAAAAATTGAAGTTTATGCTCATTTCAAATGAAAAGAATGTATTTTTATATAATAAATGAAAGTTTAGACTTTCTGTATCAAAAATAAATTTTAAGCATTATTCTTTCTTATAAAAGCAGCATTTAATTTTCTAAAACTTTGTGCATCGATAATAATGTTAGCACACAAACTTCACATAAAATAAGTAGAAAGCTATTATTTAATTTGACAATTTAATTAAAATGAAGTTAAATAAAGCGATTTTGTTGAGATGAAATGATAAGAAACTTTTTATTATATTTAAATGCAAATTTGTTAATACGTACCATGCACCATGTGAGAATAGTTAATCAAATTTATTTATGAGAATGACATAATGATCCCTAATAATCAGTTCACTGTGCAAAAATATTAATTTTTACTTTAATCCATCAATTTATGAGAAAAGAGGTTAATCAATTATTAGAATTTACTTTTTCTTTTTCAGTTATAAATATCATAAAATAATTTTTAATTTAGAATGAATACGTCACTTCTATTAACGCGCAAAATTTTAAAAAATTTCATTTTGTTACAAATTTATAATGATAAAAGCCTCAATAGATCAATTAGTGAAGTTTACACAGACAAATCCGTCTAAAGTAAACCTCTAGTAAGTAAAAAACTTATGTAAACCTAACGAATTCAATTGTTACGAAGTTGGGGGATAGTTAAGATAATTTAGCTAAAATAAAATTCTTTTTTTTTAAATTTTTTAAAAACAAAACAACACTTGACATTAACCAAATAAGACGAAGAAGACGTTTCGTTAGAAAATCATTCAAATTCATATTTAAAAAAAAAATTGTTTAAAGTAAATTTCTTAAAAGTAAAACTCTTTTTTTGATATTCCCAACTCGTTTACTTGATAAAAGTTTTGCTGTAGCTAGTTGCTGGTATAAACATGGATTTAATGTTTTATTAATTTAGTTTTATCATAATCTATAGCTAAAAGCAGTTTTAAATGTAACAAAAATTGTAAATGAGACTTTGAAAGTCATCGCGTGATTTGCTTTACAAGTGCTCTTGTGATTTTACGTGCAGTGAAACCAAATACCATTATTTCATTAGTAAAGTGCATTGTTTCCGCTAGCACTTTATACTCTCTCTTTCTCGGCTCTTCGCTTCGCTTTTATGTGTCATCTCTATTTTTATCGAGTAATAATAAATGCGCAAAATTTGTGATAAGTATGCAATGCTTTACAAGTGTGAAACCTTTTCGGCATAAACATTGAATTATTTGCTCTAATTTTTTTTCTTTGCTGTTTGTACTTGGCTTCACAAAACGAATAAGCTTAAAGATGAAAATCAATGTTTGCAAAATAAAATTTTATATTTTGTGATTTTTGTTGAACTTTAAAAAATTAAGCAGCTTAATTACATCAAATTTAAGTTAAAAGCGCTCTTGCTGTTCTCAGCTTTCACTGTGAACATTTTTTAAGATTATATTTAATTAACTCTTTCATTTCAAAAGAATTTTATTTGATAATTTAAATTGATATTGTGAATTATATCGAAATTGAATGCAATACGATTAAATTGAGAATAGAATTACACTTTCTCCTGTTAAATTTGAAATCGAAAAAAAATGAATAAAACCGAAGAAAACAGCTAAAGTTTAGCGACAAATAGCGTTCACTTACGCAAAATGATAGATAATTTACTTCAATGGAGAAAATATTGATTATCGAGCGAGAAGCCGTATAATCACTCATTCTTTCATCTTTATTCACAGCGTGTTTGGCATACTTTTTATGCGAATTTTTATTGTCGAAAAATGCGATCGCTTTCGGCCAAATTTTGTTTTAAAATACAGTTTCAATCATTGCATAACATTATGGAAAAACTTCTTTGTTACATTTTTTCTACGAACGAATTGCTTTCATATTTTCTCTTTTACATTGTTTTGTTAACTTTTCTTGCTTCAAATGCTTTCGTTCCTTCACGAATCAAGACATCACAGTAGACACACTCATTGCACATCTAGCGAACGACTTCTTTCTTCTTTTGTCGCGAAAAAATAGCTCGAAGCTAAACATGATATGTTCTTAGCCTTTTCTACTTGTTAACATCCTAAAATACGAATAGAACTCGTTAAAAATTGAAATTCTAAAAGGATTGTCAATTATGCATATCGTGATTTAAGCGTGTTGTTTTGTATTGAGCGAACTAATATCGATTTTTAAGTTTTAATTTGTCACAAATGGCTACTTAAATATAAGCAAAATTCGATGAATTTTCACATTCTTATTCAAGTGATTTTCGATCGAAAAGTCAAGAAATAATCTCAGAAAGTTTGAGCTTAAAGAGAAAACATTTTTCTAGTTTTTAAAAAAGGATTTGTCCAAATACAGTTACTGCTTAAATAAAGTTGTTTTATATGGACAAGATAGCAAAACATTTTCAGAGAAGGTGTACAATAGTTCGCAAAATGTGTTTTGAAATGCGCTTTAATTGGCGCAAAAAAGAAAGCTTTTTGAAATCGTCAATATTCTCTTTAAGGTCTTGATTTTAAACAGAATAACAACGTTGCAATAATTGAACAATGAAGTTAGTTTCAATTTGTGCTACTCTTGAGATAAAACTGTAAACTAACGAATAGCGTACTTCATTGCAAAATTTTTTTTTCCTTATCGAGAATAGTATTCAATATGAAAGAATTTTAACGTTAAAAAAAACTCAAATTTCGATAATGGTTTTCTATTAGCATATCGAAGAAGCCTTAAAGCAGTCAGCGTATTCTTTATGTAAAACTAGCACATAAAGCGACACTATTTCGCTATCGAGTAAAAAGCGTTCCTAACGCTTTTTTTCTGTCAGCGCCGTCGAAATATTTTATTTAAAAAAGAGTGCATAGCTCATTCTGGCAAAATTCTAAGAAATATTTTGTTATACATTATTCTTGTGTATTATGCGAATGAAATAACATGAGTTTTAAATGAATGAAAAGTTTAGAAAAAAAAATTCACGTTTCGTTTCGCTTGAAAAGTTTCCAATACAATTTCGCTTGAAAATAGTGAATTTGCATACAAAAAATGACAACATTTTCAAATTGTGATCATTCTTTTTTGAAGGTTCATATCGGCAAACTTTTCAAACGTTCACTTTTTTTGTACGCAGAGTTGGAAAAAGTAATCAACGCTGTTCTCACTTTGATCAAACTTTTCTATATTTAAATTACTTTATTCTTAGAATTCTTCATAGATTTTCGCTTAATGCAAAATGCAATATGAAAAGTTTGTATGCGCTCTATGAAAAAGATCTTAACAATTTCGATTAGCTGCTATTTCGCATAAAATCAATATGCTTATCATATATGTGCATTAACACACATTTATTTTGCCTCTAGAGCTTGTATAAAATCAAAAATTAGGGAAAAGACCGAATTCAAACAACTGCTACAATCAGTTTACTAACTACAATTTATTTAACAAATTGCGAAGCAAATAGAAGCAATGAAGAAAGTAATAATCCCGCAGACAAAAACAAAATTATGATAAAAAACTTGTCAATTTGTATTTTGGTCTTCGATCGCTGTCTGTGCGGGAAAATTAAGATCGATTGGGTGAAAAGAAAAATGAAAATGTATGACCAGATTTTTTTACGAAAAAAAGATTTCCTCAAACTTATCCACCGATTTTATATGGTTTCCTTTCTTTTTTTTTATTTTGTCGAACGATTCCGAAATTTCTCATTTTTTGATCGGTGAAAAACGAAGCTGAGAAAAAAGGTGTTAAGTTTCGCGAAACGTTTCTACCTTTTTAAAGAACATTTTTTTGGTAGCAAACAAACGCAAGCGATTAAGGTTAGAGCCACTTTAATGATTGAAAAAGAAAATTTTATTGAATGGGCAATTCGCTTTTAATGTTGCTGTTGAGGTTATTTTTGAAAAAAACATAAATCTTGTCAAACTTTCACCACGTATTGAGAGCAAACGAAGCCGAGTTATAAATTTGCTCTCGTTGTACTCAATTCAACCTTTTGCCTTTCACTGTTGAAATAAACGCAAGTTGCGAAATAAATCGCCACATTTGCAATATCCTATTTATTCTATTCTTAGACATCTAAGCTCATAGACTGGAACTTAGCTACAAAGCTCAATTATCTGCTCAATCATTCGCAGGATAAACATTCAGCACTAAAAGCGAGATTATCGAGGCTTACAAATTTTGAGGAGACACTGACAGTGACTTCCGAAGCCAAGTGTATTTGTATTTCCAAGATCAGGGCCTTATCTACATATTGATTTATAACAGCTAATGACAAAAATTTGATAGGAAGATTCGTTGAATTATGAAAATTTTAATTTAAAAATGATTATTACAATATGAAACAATTACATAGCGTTGTAAGGTAAGCACTTTTCAAGTGAAAATATTCTATTGAATTAACAATTTGTGTGGATAATGCGATTTTGTTTTATTGAAATTTTAATTGAATTAAATGTTTCGATGCTTACTATATTTCTATACATGCTTCCATATCATATTTGAATTTTATGCGATCACATAAAGATCCGATGTCTAATAATGGATTATTCATTGTAATTATTAATGCGCATTACAAAAATTTTTTTATTAAAAATGTTCACTTTTCATTCTTTTATTAGAAGATTAGCTTAAACTTCTTTTTATTAAGATTTTATGATTCAATTTTAAGGTTTTACTTGATAGTCCGAAGTTGGGATTTGATTTCGCCGAACTTATATCTTTGTGGGAGTTTGAAATATTCGTAAGAAAGATTTAATATTTCGTTTGATAATATTCAAAAGTTTGTGTAATTGCATGCCTTCTCGAGTAATTCAACTGAAGCTCAATAAATTGATTTTTAAAAATAATAATACTAAAGTGATTGGCCGAGATAAAATTTTCTTAAATATAAATTATTAAATTGTTAGTTTCATCTTGAAAAGTTATTAAAGAAAAACCAGATGAAAGTTACATTCTATAAAGAACATAAACCTTTATTTGCTTGTCTTCGTCGTAGCAAATCACGTTACCTGCGGAGCCAACCACGCTCCGCTCATAAATGTCACGGTCCAAAGCTGATCATGGAGTTCCTAGTACAGTGGAAGCTCCTATAAATATAACGCGTAAATACAACTCAAAGCAGAATATGTCAAAATATGAAAAGATCTTTATTGAATGAAGCTATGAATGCGACTAACTGAAAGATTCATTAAAGTTATGAATTTAAATAATGTAGCTGACGAAAGTAAAAGAGGAATAATTGAAAGAATACAAAACCATAAATGAAAAATTAGAGCACAATGAATTCAATAATTAAAATATTCAAAATAGTTGATTAAACTTTAAGAAATAGTCAAGAGAAAGTTATTTGAGTTGTGATTCCATAATCACGACAATATCTTTATGTAAATTGTTAAAATTGTTTACAATACATGAAACACTTTGTAGGAGGCCTTCTTGAATGATGCTAAAATGCGATAAATCGTTCAGTCGATGAACCAAATGTTGCCTCTAAGGAGTTATAAATGCTTTTAGCCTTTTAAAACTCCTGAAAACTGTTAAATTTAGAATTCAAAATGATTCCATAAGGAGAAGTTGTTCAAAAAAGTTTTCGAAAAAACAATAAGCGACAAATGAATGACTTCAAAAATGATCAAAGTTGACACTTTCATACAGATAAATTTCAATCAAAAGCACCATTAACTCTTGTCTTCAATGTTTTATCGCCGATTGTTTCATAATCGAAATCGTTAAAAGAGTTTCATGTGTTGCTGTTCTAACTCTCTATTGTGTTTATATTGCTTCGACTCGCAATATTTTCATTAAAACGCACGCATTTATCATTTTATAAGCAAGTTATTGACGTGAATAAAGTTCAAGATTCTGAAGCTGAATTCATTAAGCTGTAAATGTAAGATCTGAAAAGAACTTTTAGAGAAAATTGAGTGAATTTGTAAGTAACATTGTGAAAATGCATTCACTTGAAAATCTTTTTTTTTAGTTCTTTAAATAATTTTCTCGATTTAGAGTAATAATTACGTTTAACAAACGAAAACTACTTTTCTTACAAGGAATCTATTTTTTGTGCCCGTTCCCGATTTCAANGAAACTTGGTATGAAGATAGATCTTCATTAGTGTATTAAGAATTACCCCATCATAGGTGCGAATTTTGCGCGTGAAGCAAGTTATTCGAGTGAAAACTTTAACATTAAGTCTATGGCGAAATTTTTTGTTTTTTCGACTGCGGGCCTAAATCTCAACCGATTTTCACCCGATTTGTTTTAAATATTTAAACTCATTGTGTGCTATATATAATTATTTTTATCGCTATGATTATTATTGTTAAAACGTCTTTAAAGCAATTTTTCAGTGCTTTGATACAGAATTATGAGACATCTTTCATAAGATAGAAGTTGAATAGTACTTTCATTTAAA
>NCKU01001586.1:11430-24458 GCA_003675995.1 Dinothrombium tinctorium
CGAATAACTTGCTTCACGCGCAAAATTCGCACCTATGATGGGGTAATTCTTAATACACTAATGAAGATCTATCTTCATACCAAGTTTCCTTGAAATCGGGAACGGGCACAAAAAATAGATTCCTTGTTAGTTAATAAAAGCGCAAGCATTTAGTTTCAGTCGATTTTAGGCGGCGAATGGAGCAAAAGAGAATATCATGAAAAAGTTTTTCTTTTTCTTGACATGAGAAAATCAAAAGAAAGGTTTATTCGCGAATATAAGTAATAAATAAATTGCAATTTTCTTTCTTTTGCTTGCCCACAAAGAATTCAACAAAATTTAACGCTACTTGCGTGCGCTATGTTTTTGGCGTTAATTGAAAATCGTTTCTTTCACTCGCATTTCCTCACTCTCTCTACTCACTTATTTCATTGAGATGGAAATGTAGATACAAAAAACTCACTTCGATCACTTCGAGAAATATGAGAAACAAGGCCTCAATAAATATCACTATGTCATTAATCAAAATTACTCTTAGATTACGGTTATCTAAGTGATGAGGAAGCTGAGTTAATGTAGTAATTTTTTCACTTAAGTGTGCATGTAATTTCTTCTTTTTTCTAGTTAATGTTTCGCATTTGTTTTCATTGAGTGACAGTGTGAGTGAGCGACTACAAGATTTTATCATTATTTCTAAATTAATATTTATCAAATTTTGCACGTGAAAGTGCAAAAAAATTAATCTAAATTAGATTAAAAAGATCAAAAAGTAGATTGTCATTTGGGGCTGATGAAAATAGGCTCGAAATTAAGCATATTCAATGCTGATTGTATGAAAATTTGCACAAGTAACGCAATTTTGCAGTACAGCAAACGATAAATTTCAAAATTAGCTTTCCATAATGCGATCGCAAATACAGCATGTAAAATGTGTATTTGCTTGTTTGCTTACTTTTTTCGTTTCGTTCTCAACGAGCTCGACATTAAGTGTTTCACTTCACCGTATCGTCTAAAATTAATGCACTTGCATTACGATATCAATTTCGCTTTAGTAAATTATTATTTTGTGCGTTTTTCACGTTAAAACGCATTTTGTCAGTAATAAAGAGTTCGTTTAAATCTAAAACTCCGTTGCCCATCAATCGAACCTCAATTCTGATGGCGATAATGCTCAAGTCGTCACAACACATCTACAATTTGTAATATTAGGGAAAGCGAAAACTTGCATAATTGATTTAAAATTTGGTCAGCTTTAAAGAATTTTTCTTCTTTCCTAAAGCTTTATTTAACATGAACAGTTTTAAATCAAAGTTATTAACTTTTACGCTAATTGTGTATAAAACCAGACAATAAGATAAAATTACTCTTTGACTTTAAATCGAACAAATTTCCAGCGACTATTTAAATTCTCGTGAAACTATCTTCATATTTTATTATTCTGCTTGCATGCGATAGTTTTAGCAATTTAAAACTTTTTCCTTTTTAATGTGTTTACATAGAAATGCAATCTTACAAAAAATGCAAATTCTGCTTATTCACTCTTTTCTTTATCTAATTTTCATAAATAATTTTGTGAATGCAAATTTATTCAATTTCAAACAAAGTAGTTTTATTGTGATTTATTGAAAAGTTCATCGTAAAATATTTGAAGAAAAAAGAATTCGAGAAGAAATTTTCTAATGCAACGATCACTTAGATGAATCAAAATGAAGAGCTTAAGCTTTAAATAATTTTCTTTACTTTACTTAATGAGAATATTTTTAAAATAAGCATAGAAATTAAAAACTTCATAAATATTTATAACTCTAATGCCCTTTAGAATTTAATATTTAAATTTGACATATTGCATTTATTTACATAACAACATATTACACACATTTGTACAATATTTTGATTAATTCTCAAGTGAGATAATACGTAAAATTCGAATTTTTAATATGAATCCAGAAACAAAATTTAAAATAATTTTACAAAATAACGTAAATTATTAGTTATCGAGCTTATATCGACTGCATTAAATTTTATTAACTTTTAAACTTTGTCTCTCAAATGTTTAATTATTTAGCCGAAATTAGAATTTAAACCAAGTTAAATTTACCTTCAAAATGATCACTCGAATTTTCATGTCAGCATCTATCATTTTAACAAAGTGTAATTCCCGAGATAACTAAATGTCATATTTTTAGTGAATTCAATTATAACTGTGATTTATTTATCTAGTTTAAATGAGCAAAATTCTATTTTAAAAAGGCTTAAAACCTCAATCATTGTTGCTTTTCATTTCTTTTTTTATAAAACTTTAATACTTTAATACTTTCAGAAGAGAAATTTTATGATTACGTACGAAAAAAGAATTTTGATACTTTCATAAGTTATTTTTTAGTTTTATTTTGTTTCTTCTCAAAAACTTAATTTTGATCGAATTGATTTCATGTTTTATTATTATTTTTTCAATATCAAAATAAATTTTGAAAAAATTTTGCAAGCAAATATTAAATTAAATTATAATTTTAAAAAATTTTCTTTTAATCAATGCTAATGCAAATCATTGAATATTTTATGCATATCGAAAAACAATCGATTTTTGTTGAATTTTGTTCCAAATCAATAATTCGTTCAATAGAAATTTATTTTAATTGGTTGAATATTGATTTATTAAAGAATTTCTACCGAAATTTCAAACAAGATGAAGTTTGAGAAGAAAGTAATTTTAGCTGAAAATCGATCAGAGGCTTCGAAAGAATTTTATTTTATTTTACGTAGTATATTTATTATTTTTTATCTATTTTAAACAACGAAGCTAATTTGATATAAAATTAAGGCGCACAAGCGTCTTAATAATTTTTATTAGAACGATCATGTGATTTAAAATATGATTGATGTCAACCAGATGGTTGCAAATTTTTTTTTTGTTAGTTGCGTTCTTTCAAAAATTTTTGTCATTCTCATTAAAAAACATCTAAAAATTTAGCTTTTTACAACTAAAATTAAAAACAAAACCAGCAACATTATATTTAGACTTGACAGAATTTAATAAGTTTTCTCTTTGAAGAAATCGTTTGAAAAAATTTTTATTTTTGAAAACTGTTTTTAAATTTAGAAAACTTTTCTTGAAGAAACAAAACAATTTTCGTAGTATTTTTGGCATTTAATTTATGAATTTTCTGCTATTTTATCGCTCATTGAAATTCTTTTTTCTTTACAATCATACACGCATACATTTTTTTTTATAATCATAGCGCTGAAAGTGAAATAAAATTTACTCTCCGACGTTATGCGATTGTTTCGCTACTTTTTGATTGCAACAGGAAATAATTTCGCTTTATTGCACACTATTTGACTCGAAATATTTGAAACTTAATAAATGATACAATTGATCTGTTTTCATTTATCGTAAACGTTTTGCTGAGAAAAGACGCAATTTTGAAATTGAGAAAATTTTCTTAGCCTCACTTTTCATTTTCAACGCAAACTCGTCTCGAAACATTTCAAGCACCATTCTTTTTGGCTTTTGCTCATGTCATTCATTTACTTTTTCAAATTTACAGAGTTAAAAAGCTGTTTTTGAAAATTGAAGCATCTTTTCTCCTAAGAGACGAGTATGTGGTCAGCATAGAAAGTTTAATATAATCTTAAAAAAAATTCATCCAAACTTACTTCGTTTAAATTCATCTCAAAAACTTATGAAACTAATTCATTACAAACATGTAAGTATATTGTATTGAAAGCATGTATTGTAATGAAAAATGAAAATTTCAAACAAAAATTTTAATTATTATAATCTAGAATCATTCATTTCTTAATTACTGACAAAATATTTTGCATTTTATCAACAAATTTCATAAAAAGTAGATTTTAATGATAAGCAATGGAAAGTTTGCGCTGTTCACAGAAAAAATGTTGAAAAAGTTTGATTTACTTTTACAGTATTAAATTTAGGGTTTGAATATCGAATTAGTTTGCCTAAAGATCGTTTTATAAGCATCAACGAAATTGATGATGACGCAAGACTGAGTTTTGATATTTTTCTTTCAAGTAAATGATTTCTCTAAGTCAATTCCAAATAATTTTTTTTTTCGAAAATACCTAAAAAGCTTAAATTGTGAAAGATATAAAATCTTATTTGAATATTTTTTTGTTTCCCGAATAAGTTAAATTTATAGAGCGTGATTTATAACCGAAAGGAATCAAATGGCTTAAATAAGTAGAATAAGAAAATGCATTCGATGCTTTTGCTTTATTTAAACTAAGTTAAGCTTCCATTTCTATTGAAAGAACTTTTTAGTTCTAAAAAGTTTTCTTTGAGTAAAAAAGTTTTTCTTTTTCTCATATTTCATCACAAATTCAAGAGGTTGCAAAAAATCTCATACATAAGCACGTAAAGTGCATATTAAGTTTTGCAAGATTTGTTGACAACTTGATTGCAAATTATGTCAGGCAGAAAATGTTAACGGGCTTTAGAATACATACGAACTTGTGTCATTTTCTACTTTTGTCACATAAAAGTCTAAAAGCAGTTTTCAAACGCATTTTATTCGAAAATTCTCACAATGAGAAGACATGAAAAGTGAAAAGCAAGTCGTAGAGTTTTTAAAAACTTTTCGACTGTCAAATTTTTGTTTTTTATGGTTATTTGAAATTATGAATGAATAAATACTTGAAGTAAGTGGTAAAGTAGATATGAATAGAGTTGCTTTTTTTTATTTCTGGGATGAAAAGTAAACCATCCATCATGAACCTAAAAATGAAGCTAAAGAATTTGAAAATTTCTCATTGATTTTTGTAGTTTTTTCAGTGGTAAAGGAATGTCAAAGAAGTAGATTCGATTTGAGATTTTTAATCAAAATTTGCTTCAAATGTCGGCATTTGAACGCGCAAATATTTCTGTTAACTATGCCGATTTTGCCGAAAAGTATGAGAAATTTCATTGTATGAGATCAATAAAAATACTTTTTCATTTACTATCATGGAGAGAATGATATGATAATATTTAATTAAAATCTTGTTTGATTTCACATCTCAAAATCGTTTGACGGTATTTGATTCGCGTTAATTTCATTTTATTCGCTAGGAAAAAAACATTTGATTGAACAAAATGAGCTAATTTAAAACTTTTTACTTTCTCTTCGATATTATTCTGTTTGAATCAATTTCATACCTAACAAGCTAAGCAGCGATTGTCACTGTCATTTCCTTTACTAAATACATCAATAATTTGATTATAAAAACAAATTATCGAATCAATATTCAAAAAAATGCTTGCGCAAATAGAAGTTGAATTAATGATATGCAGAGAGAACAATTTTAAATTTTAATCTATAATTTCGGATTGAACACAGGATATTATGGTAATGTATTAAGGCAATAATTGTAATCTATCAGTGGTAAAGCGATTTTTAACGTTCGCATTTAAAAACAATGAACAAAGAGGAAAAAGTTGAACGCTGCTTTTCTCTTTAAAATGCAGCAAAAGAAAGTTTATGCAATCGCCGTTTTTCAATCTGATGAAAGAGAAAATTTAAAATTTTTGTTCGCCAAAGTTTTTGCGTTTAACAGTTTAATGAACGTATGTTCACTACGAATATTATGTTTCAAATTTGTTTGTTTATATGTACATAATGATAATAAAAAAAAACTTTTTTATAATATTTTTATTGGTAAAATATTTTCTTGGTTATCAAAAGCAAAAATACAAATTCCTATTACACTATTCAGCGAAATAATTTTGTTTGGATTTATTTTGGAAAAAAACGCCGATGAAATATTTATAACCTTTGTATATAACTTTTGCTTTTGTAGCTAAGACAAATTCATTTATGAGAAATTCACTTATGAGAGAGCGAGAGAGTAGAGCACGAAGTTAATTTTTTCTTATTACATCATTTATACTCATGCAGATTTTATCGCTTCTTTGTCAAACTGATTTTTAAAAAAATACACAAAAACTTTCTTGTGATGAAAAAAATTTATTTTGGAAATAAAAAATGTTTATTTTCCAAAGTAAACTTTTCAAAAACAAGAAAAAACTTTTCTTACGTGTAAACTTGCTGCTAATGCAAAATTCAAATTTGCTTTCTAGCAACCCGTGCATTTCTTTTTCGTTTCAGTCTTCTAAAGTGTTTAGTATTGAAAAAACAAAACAAATTTTCAAAATTTATTCTCTAATCATTGACACAAATGTTACGCGATTCAGCAATGCGTTCAGCAACTTGCAAATGCAAACGTTTTTGGTTTAAAATGTTATCTTGTGTGTTAAAAAAAACGTTTGAAAGAAGAGATAATGTGACTGTCTTAAGAGAAAAAAATACAAATTAGAATCGTATTTTTAGCTGCAAAGCAAAACTTTTTTTTATCTTCATAAAAATTGATTATTTTCAAAAAAATGAAAAACGTCTTCAACGAAAACAATTCGAAACGTGCGACTTTTCATTTTTCTTATCGTTTCATAACAATCATTAAATGCTGTGAGAAGAGAAATTTTTTAAAAGCGAACACTCGAGTTTATTTTAGCGATCGAAAACAATGTTTCGCCGCAAAAGAAACAGTTATATAAAAAAGTCTATGAGACAGAATAACGACGGACACCGCAGTCGGAGCAATTTTTGTTTTGTCGCGCGAAATTGCTTTTCAATAAAAGTGCTGTCATTTCGATTTTTTTTTCTTCTTATTCTTCTATCAAGTCAATTCGATATCTTTTCTCTTCGAAAATTGAAAATTCGACATTTTTTCGCCGTCGCTTCAAAAGCAATTACTTTAACAATTTTGAGAAAAAATCGATTTTCTTTCGAGCGGAGGATGGCAAATGATTTTGAAATATTCGCTTTTACTCGAGCTAACGAAAAAAATCAGATTATTGATTTAGTTTTTTTCATTTTTTTTTTGTAGAAAAAATCAACTACGTCAACGTTAATTTATTTATCCCAAAGTTTAATTTAACTAAAACAAATTACAAGAAATATGATTTGTTGACATCTTCTTTATAAAAAGCAAAAATCTTGTCTTCCTTGCTCATCTTAATCGAGTTTTGTGTTTTAATTAAAAAAATAATCTCATAAAATGTGATGTGATGAGTCTATTTTTAATTTAATTTTTTTGAAGAATTAATTAGCGAAGAAATGCGATTCTTCTCATTTTGATTGGAAAAAATCAATTTTTATAATGAATTTTGAACGCTATCTTCGCTATAATGAAGACTAAATAATAATTAAACAAAAGCGAGGCCATAAATTAACGATAATGTTACAAACTTATTACACTAAATCAAGCAAAAAAAATTTTTGCTTCATCTGAAAAAGTTTACTTTTTTAACATTGCATTTGAAGGAAAAAATTTTTTTGTGCAGCAATCCATAATTGAATTTGATTTAGCAGAAAATATTTTCGAATAATGAGTTGTTTTTACATCAAAATGCACTCAAACTAAAACGTCAAATTGCTTCAAAAAAGAAATTAAGTTTGAAAAAATTAAATTGTTAAATTTGCTTAAAGTCGAAGTTGATTATTTAATTTTTTTGTTTGCGCGCTTCTATTTGCAAACAAGCAAATCTCTATGAAAAAATGCCGAATTGCAAACTCGAATTGATTGCAGCGATATTCAATTTTCATTTTTCGACATCACTTTGCGCTCTTTTGATTACATTCATTTAAATTGCTTTGCATGATTTAATTTCGAGTAACATGCAGAAAAATAATATTCATCTCAATATTTAAACGAAACGAATAATCGAGTCATTTCGAATGTCGAAATAAAACATTTCCACTTGGTTGACTCGGTAGTTTTTCAGTGCCAAATTCTCTGATAAAAAAATTTCGAATCGTAACTCGAAAGAGTAAGGAGAAAGAAAATGAATAAAACGCATTTAAATGACAATTTTTTTCTTCTTCTTCTCAGAAAAGAGTTTGTTTGAAAAACATTCATTACTTTGCGAAAAAAGTAAAAAAGAGATGAAAACTGAATAAAAAAACTTTTTTAACAAAAGTTAATTACTCCTTCGAGACGACGAGAGAAAATAAAAGAAAAAAATTTTTCAATTTAGAAATTCAACTTTTTTTTCAAAGCGAAGAATAACTTGGTTAAGAAATCTTGAATGCGATAATTAAGTTTGATTTTCTTAGTCTCTTTTCTGAAATTATTACGCTGTTATGCTTTAATGCACCACTTCGTACGAAGAGATTTTCAAATTTAGAGATTTACGGCAAATAAATGAAAACTTTAGCTTAATATAAATTGATTCGCTGCTCTTCGAAATTGTAGTTTTTGATTTGTAGAAAAGAGTAAATGTAGCAAATATTTGAAGATTTCAGTGCAACGAGAATATTAGAGCTCTAGAACATCAATTAGAAAATCTTGTGAAAACTTTGATTCAAATGATTCTTCAGCGAATTAATTTTTTATGGTGATAAAGAATTAAAAGAACAAATAAAAAGATAAGAGAAACCTGAGTGCATCAATAATTTTAAGAACAAATTGAAAGCTTTTAAAAGATTTAGAAACTTTGCTTATCTGAGGTATTTTGTCAAATTGAAGTAAAATCAGAATCTCTTTCTTCATACAAAGTATTGAAAAAGGCACAAAGTAATTTTTTCATTAAAAAACTTTTTTAAATACTAAAATTGCACTCAAAAATCTTTTTTGTAAGCTCCAAATTACCGAAAAATTCGATGAGTGCGTTTGACACTTGAAAGCCATCTGTGCGTCTCACGCTTCTCAAAGTTGTAGAAGCGCAAAAAAAATTTCTAATCTTAGTGCACTAGTTCTATCTTATTTGATTGAAGCTTTTTGAAAATTTTTACCTATGGACTTTCTCGCATGATCGAGATATTTTCAAGAAAATGTAGAAAAATTTGAATCACTTGAATTTTATTGTCACTCACAAAGTATTTCTCGTGCTTTGATACAAATTAAATGAGACACTTCTAACTTTATTCGCAAAATTTAAAATTTAACTTTACTCGAGAAGATTGTACGCGAGACATACTCAACGCGAAGTTATTTTTTTGACAATCGCGATGCGTTAAAAGCAAATCGAGCGTCAATAAAGATCGATATCTTGAATCGTTGATTTCGATTTGATCACTGATAGAATGTTTTTCTGCTCGAAGTAAGAAGAGAAAAAATTCGGCGAGAAAATAGAAAAAGTAAAGTGCGAATGGGCATTGCAGCTGTCGATACGAATTATTTCGGTGAAACTTTTTTCAAAGACACGAATTGCTTTTCGTTCTTCTTTTCGCAAAATTTGAAACCGTTTTTGTAAAGTAAGCGATTTAAACTCGTTAATTTTCGCTTTCCTCTCTTTTTTGCACTCAATGAACGGCGCCATTCAAACATCGATAAAAGAACGCGCGTTTAATAACAAAATTTTCAATCGAATAATAAAGTAAATAAAAACATTTTTTTTGGTCCACTCAAATTAGAGACAAAGACAAAGCGAGTTAATGTTTACTTTCTTAACATATTGTCAAGAATGTCGAATGAATCGCATCAGCTTCGAGAGAAAGAGAGATTCTCGAAATCGACGCTAGCTTTAGATTTTCTTTCGATTTGTGAAAATTGTTTGCTCAGAGGATAGAATTTAGCACCAGAAAAAAAGAAAAAAAAATTATTTAAGCAATGATGAGTGTTTGCCTTATGAACATGAACTTGAAATCTTGTTATTCGTAGACATTGTTTGAAGCTAAATTTTCTCGTGAGCTAACTTTGTAATCTTGTAAGTCGTCTTCAAAGCTAAACGGTGTCTATGCGTCAAAATAAAGCTCATTGTCTACAAAGAGAAAGTAACTATTTTAAGTCTGAAAATTTAATAAACTTTTTTATTGATGTTTACTTCAATTTTATATAATAAAAAAGTAAATTGGCACTTTATCAAAGTCTACAAAAAAACTTTTTAAAGAATGGTGCAATTTTACAATATTCACCATTTTCTCTATCTTTAATCAATTTTTGTTGCTGCTTACTTATGAATACTTTAGCAAACATTTTTCGAAATATATAAAAAATTATGCTGATGCTTAAATGAAACTTTTTAAAGACTAAAATTGTTTTTTATCGTTTATTTCTTTCCAATTATCAATTTAAACTGAACGATAAGCTGGAGAAATGTTTTCGATAACTAAAACTAAAAAATTTCAGAATTTTGATTTTTTTAAAAATTTCTTTTGATCTACTTCTTCTTTAAATTGAATTAAAATTTTAAAATGAATAACGATCGTTGATTACGATAAATAAAGACAAAAATTTGGAAATGAGCAATCGATTTAAGTCGAGCGTCAATCACCGTAAATAAATGTTTACTTAGGAAAGATTTCTACGAACAAAATTAATTATAACGCCGACTTTTAGCTTGACTGAACTAACACTGAGTTCTTCTCTTAAGATCATCTTTGAGATTTATGTTTAATCGCATTCATTGAGCACGAGTAACGATAAATGAACTTTTTTTAGTCGTGACAAATTGAACTTAAAGAAGCTTCTGCACAAATACAATTAACTTGGAAAACGCCAATTCTATGTAAGCGATAACTTGATGTCGTAAATTAATTTAGAGCTTAAATCCATCAAGAAACTATCAAGCGATGTCTTTAAATAAAAAAAAGATTTCCTATATTGCTTATGCAAGTGTTTGCATCGGATAAATTCTTCGCTTATTTCAGCGAAATTTTTGTTGCTTTGCGAGTGAATAAGAAAAACATTTTTTTTGCAAACATTGCTAATTTCAATCAACATTTCGTTTTGATAAAATGAAAGTCGTTTTGCTCGAGGTGTTTTTTATTCTAGGGCAGTGTACATAAAGAAACGCTTCGAGTCGACTACATTGTGCATCGGCGTTTAATTGAGAAAACGATGTTCACTCGATCGTCTAGAAAATCACTTTCATCCATTTGCCTCGAAGTGGAATCATATTGCTCAAAACGCATTACATTTATATTTGTAGCCGAAACAGAAAAAAGCCAT
This sequence comes from Dinothrombium tinctorium, assembly GCA_003675995.1. NCBI lineage: Eukaryota > Metazoa > Arthropoda > Arachnida > Trombidiformes > Trombidiidae > Dinothrombium > Dinothrombium tinctorium. Next base: position 22,360 of record NCKU01001586.1, read on the forward strand.
TTTTCCACCCTATCGTTTAACATATAAAAATAATTTGTTTGAGCTTCGATATTTCAATGCTTCAATTTCCATTTCGATATTTATCGCATTAAGCTTTTGATCGATGATCTTCAATAATTTCGCCTTTCGAAAAAAATGATTTAGAGTTAGATTAAAACGGTCAGAAATTTTTTTAATTGCTTCAGTTAGTCTCTATAACTTTGCTCTTTCGGCTTTTTTCATAAGTTTATTGAATTGTCGTCAAGCTTATATGAAACGTTAAGAACAAGTTATAATCAGTTGGATTTCCGTTGTGTGAAGAAAAATAGAGAAAAGGCGATTCTGTTTTTTTATAACGACTTATCCGCATTATGTCTCAACAAAAATCGACTTAACGTTCAATTTATGTCGAAATATTGTTTCAAAAGATTGCTCGTAAAAGGCTGGACTTTGTTTTTCAAACAATAGCTTTAAAACCTGCTATTAGTCAAAAGTAGTTCGTATGTATGCAAAGCGAACCAAAATGTGCATATTCTTGCCTTTATTATCCATCTTTCGTTTATCTCTTCCAATTTCGATAGCATTAACTTTGAGAAGAAGCTATTTTCAAAACGCAAATAAGTATTCAGCCATAAATTTCATCTGTTACACACGCTACCTGCATAAATTTCATTTCTTTTTTATTAAAGCGAATCTTTCTCAGCGCGATGCTTGTTTGAAAACTTTCGACAAACTTTTTTACATTGTAACGCTTTTTGTATAAATTTTTGAGAGAAAACAACGAAAGAGCGTGTTTTTAAACAGAGCAACTACGGTAATAAATAAGAAGTTCGCATTAAGCGTAAGGTTACATCGCTTAGCTTCGACATAAATTTTCTCGACTTAATTAGAAATCTGGCAAGTTCAATCGCGATTTTAGCTTTATTTCTTCATTTAAACACAATATTAAAGAAATTATCCAAATTTACCAATGTTCATAAGCTTAAAACAAAACAAACTTGAGCTTAATTTCGTATAATTTCGCGTTTATTGAATTATAGCTTCAGAATTATTTTGTATCATCATCTTAACTTTTGCACTTCGAAGTTATTTTTTGCTCATCTTTTGAAAAGCGAGAGAAGGACGACAAAAAAAGCTCTTGCTTTTCATCTAAGATTTATTTCAAAAAATAATTATGCTCTTGTTGATCGCTATGATTTCACTCTTAACATTTCGCTGCGAACAAGATAACCGATTGAATGTAGTGCACATTTCGTGCGGCGAAACTTTGCAGCGCATTTTGTCTCGCTTCATTGTTTCGTTCTATCGTTGATTCTACGCGCGGTATAAACTTGTGATGACTATGAAATTTATCGAAAAGTAAAATACTCAATCTTTGTTCAAAAAAAAAATTGTTTTTTCACAGCTTTAATGAACCGAAATTAATTGGAATGTTGCGAGAGAAAAAGTGCGCGATTAATGGCGTATTTTTGTCGTGATATCGCTATTAATGTGAAACGGAGGTTATTTTCAACTCGTGTTCATTAGAAAAAAGTCTTCTGGACATGCGGAGCTTTTGTCTTTTAACGAACTTCAGTTTTATAACTGATACTTAATTATACGAGAAAGTGCGATACTGTTGAGCGATGAAAAGCACACACATCGAATTGTTTTCGCGATCGCTAACAATGTATCGTGTGATTGCTAAAATTAATTAACTCTGAGCTGGGAAAGCGGAAGCGAACACTAACATTCTTAAAATATTTTAAGGCTAAAAACGTTCTTCGCGCAATAATATTTCATATGAAAGTGCATTGGTTTTAATGGATTTTAATTAAAAAATTTATCTGAAATGCAATCTACTACCTGTTCAGAAAGTAAGTTGCCCCTTTTTTAAGAGGTAATAACTTTTGATCGTTTTTTCGTATTTGAATGGTTCTTTTACAACATTCAAGAATAAATATTTTTGTTTAATTTCTCAATTGACATCATGAATTAAAAAACAAGGGCAACACTAATTTGCAGACTTAGCAGACTATGCAGACCCTATTTTGCAGACTTAGCAGACTTTGCAGACCCTATTTTGCAGACTTTGCAGACTTTGCAGACCCTAATTTGCAGACCCTATTTTGCAGACTTTG
>NCKU01001587.1:0-24453 GCA_003675995.1 Dinothrombium tinctorium
ACGTAAACGCCATCGAATGAGAGAAAGCACCAATAAAGATTTATCAAAGTAGATAAAGCGAAAATAACAAACTGATAGAGATAGATGAATCGTGAGTAAACCACGGCATGGCTCGATTGAAAATTGGGAATTGATACTAACAACTATTAGAAAAATATATTCCCTCACGATAAGAAAATAGGTGGGCTAATCAATTTTATTTTTCACGTTTTCACGTACAACACTATTCCGATTTGAACCAATTGTTCAATCAATGTACATTTCACTCCTTACTCTGTTTTGGTTTTCAAGCTTTTAAGAAACGAAAAAGTTTAAACTTATTGTGTTCACACTTTCGATCGACTATCCGAGTGTAGAGAAAAAGTTCCTTATTTTTGTCCCTTATTAAATGAAACCAAAACGCGGCTAATTTTTGGATACTTTTTTACTTAATTCTAGCCTAATATTACATAATGATCGAGTTTGTGGACACAACGTTTCATGCAACTTTTCTTATGAATCAATCTTTTGATGGATTGTTTACGATGAATGCGTTGAAAGGTGGAGAAAGTAGCTTTAAAAACTGACCTCTGCGACAAAGACTGACCCTGTGACCGCGTTTTCTTCTTATTTGTCCATTTCCCTGTTATTTAACGAAAACAATTTCTTTGAATATGACTATGAGAGGTTGGCTCAGTTTTCGTCCCTCTTTTCACTTTCCATATAAAAAGAAGTCGCGATGAAAGTGAAACGCATATTTTCTGCAATCGCTTTCTTTCTCACGCATTTTCAATCATGAATAGCTTAGCGATATTCACTTTGTTCGCTTCCATCGCTGTCATCTTGTGCGCTTACCCATATGGTCATTACGGCCATCATCCGTATGGTCATTACGGCTATTCAACTCATGTTTACCATGGTGTACCTCTCCATTACGGCTACGGATATCCACACCATGCTCATGGATATGGACATCATGGTTACGGACATGGTTATGGACACCTAGCACATCATGGACTCTTTGGACACGGCTTGCATCATGGATATGGCCACGGATATGGACATGGTTATGGCCATGGACACCATGGGTTAGGCTATTTGCATAAATCTGCTTGATCACATCTGCTTTCAGTTTGTTAATTTATTTAATCTGCAAATTGTTGCGTGTTTTCTAAAATTTTAAAATTCATGTTTTGAGTTTGAGAATAAATAAACAAATAAATTATTAATGGTTCCATTGCAGCAAAGTTTTGCGCAGATCATATGTCTTTATACAATTCTCTAATCTGATTGACCCAGACAAGAAAATGAGTGACGCGTGTGTACACATCGGGAAATCCTGGTTTCGCACATCCAGATCCGAACGACGTGATGCCAGCTAAATGCCATTGATTACCCATTTTACATTGGAGCGGTCCTCCGGAGTCTCCCTATGAGTAGCAATCGTATTTAGCAAATTAATCGTTTGAATCAATGTTTTTTACATGACAGGTGCCTTTGCCTCCTTCTTTGGTGCCTGCACACAAATGCCAATTCCTGATGCTGATTTTAAATTTGGGAAAGTATGCGTTATGGCAATCGCTGTTGTCAAACACTTGAATTTTCACTTTTTGAAGAATGTCCGCTCCTTTTTTGTCTGCCACACAACCAAAATGCAAGTGATTAAATTCAAAATATTATTCATTGCGGACAAAGCAATAAAATTTCATTTCCTTTAAATGATAATAATAATTATTTTCTATTTCTATGTGTGTAAAAGTGAATATGATCACATATTTCAAACGTAAATTCGCTGCGATTAAAGTGAGTCCATTTAAAAAAAAAACAATAAGCTTAAAGTTGACAAATTAAAATTCCGCATCATTAAATTTGGCCCATTTTTTGCGTTATATTCGTAGAAAAACGAAACAAAAAAAAATGAAAAACTTGGTTTGAATCGAGTGTGAATTCATAAAATTATCATTTACGATGTATAATATGATATTATACGCATTTGCTTATTTTAAAAAACTAATTTTAAGAAATTTTTTTGTCAAACGAATGAACTTCAATTTTTTAGCTCTTTTAAGCGCAGTTGAATAGTAATTTAAAATTCATTTTCATAGTTAAGCAATGTTTTGAAATGTATTTTCAACTGCTATTTAAACTGGCGAATTGTGCGTGAGGTGATGAAAGAAACTGTCAGCACTTTACTAATTTCAAAAGGGAAAATGATTTCGCTTTTTTACGCAAGATTTTTTGCTCATTTTCTCTTTCAAATGATACTCTAATGGTTCAAATTATTAAATTTTCTCATGCAAATAAAACATTCGTAAAGCGTTTTCAGTTATTTCGAATTGTCAAAATTTTAAAAGCTTAATTATAACTTGAAAGTCAATGCTAAACGAGCGATTCGAGCAAAATTTTAGTTTTCTTTCTCGTTCGCTTGCTTTTAATTAATTTTGCGCTGATTTGGAGCAAAGTTTTTCTCCAAATCCTTGTTTACTTCGTCCATAATTGACTGTATTTAAAGTTTAAAGTTTTTGAGTTGACAAGAGGCGAAGAAACAATTCGAAAGATACAATCCGATTAGCAGAGAGATGGAAGAATAAATTGCACACGAAAATATTCAAAAATGTTCAAAGCTATTTGGGTCGTCTTCGAATCCGATCATCTTACTTGTGAATTAGGAAACTTCTGACTAACTTTAGCTTAATTTGATCGAAAAAATTTCGACGATCAGCGATAATTGATTGTAAAACGAGAACTTTGAAGCTATTAAACTCGGTCTGATAGGTTGTCAACAAGAAAATTGGCTTTTAAATGAATGCTAATAAAAACAATTCTCATGGTATTTACAACTAGCGATACGATTGATAACGACGGCGACGCTAACGATGATACAAACAAACGAATTGAATTCTAAAAACGCTTCGGTCAATCCTTTTTCGAATCCGTTTTCGTAATAATCGCGGTTAAAAGAGAAGAAATATTTTAAAAAGTAATAACAAACTGATCGCGAAGCGAACATTCATTTGATTTGCGAAATGTGAGCAGCTAAAGGAAAAGACAGGTTCGAGTAGCGTCGAGTAAAGTCTTTTTGCTGCGCGCCCTTATTTTTTGAACAACTGTATTTTCAAGATCATTTCGCAAATGCAAAAGTTTTTCAGCTTTAAAGTTCGACTAAAACAATTCGCCAATTTTAAGCTAATCGACAAATTCCGATCGTCAGATTCTCACGTTCTTTCTTCACTTCGCAATTTTTTTTTCCTCGAATGATTGAATTGTTCGCTCTAAAAATTAATTTTCCAATGCTGAAAAAATTCAAAACTTGCGTATTCTTATAAGATCGAAAATGTTGTTTTTTAATATTTAAGAAACGGACATAAATTTGAATAAAGCGAAAACATTTATTCACTCACTGTAATCGACTTTTCCCCAACCGGTTGCGACGCATTCGCGATCGGTGAATTCAATTTCGGTCGACGCCGGTAAGCATATAGGCGAGACATATTCGTTCACTTCGACCGGCTCGGACAATTTCATCAGCGCAATATCGTTGTCATAGCCTCTATACCATGGATAATGAAATACGCGCGACACTGAATATGTTTTTTCATATGTTTCGGTGATTTTTTGGTTGTGTTCGCCAACTCTTACTTCCCAGAAGATGGCTTGTGGAAGGGAGAAGACGGGGCTGTTTCGATGAGTTTCGAGAAGAGAGAGATCAATAATAAGGAATTTATGTTTAGTGTGAATGTTGATAAACGAGCATTTTTTTGTCGAACGCTTAAGGCTCAACATTTTCAGGTTGAATGACACAACGCGAAATGCGTTGAATTTTCAGTTCTCCGAGTCGAAGAACTTGAATTTCGGTAACTATCCGTTGTTTTAAAACTGTTTATGTCGTAATCACTGTTCGCCGCAAAAAAATTATTCAAGCACACTAAACAAGAACTCACTTTAAAATACAGTGAGCAGCGGTCATCACCCAACTTCTATCAATAAGCACACCACCGCACCAATGTCCGACCTTTCCCACTTGAGGATGGGTTAGTCGTAACGATACCTGAGAGAAAGAAATTGAAATTCAAGCTCATTTTAAAGCAATGCTCATTTCTTCAAACTTGCCTGCCACGGCCATTCTCCGGGCATCGATGTGTTTCCGCCGACTATTCGCTCAGTCAATGGACTTTCGTTATTATAGCGATTACTTCCACATTCTGTGACATTTGATGCGGTTGTGGTGGCTGAGAATCAAAGAAAGAATTTCCGATTTTATTGCTCGCCTCGTTTACTTCGAACGAGTTTACCATTTTCACTCGCGTCCGATATTCGAAAATGAAATGGCAAACAAAGAAGAACGATCACCGGTATCATTGTCATGTAAAGAGTAAAGGCTAAGCTAAACCACACACGACCGATTCAGGGCATCAGCACAAATGAATTATTACGAAGATGGTTCGAACGCGAAAATCGTTTCTGACAATGCTTTTCTAGCTAAATAAACTGTACACAAGAGTAAATGCGATTGGCAAAATAGTGACTGTGTGAAATGTCGCAAAATTTTGGGCGAAAGATTCACTTATGATTAAGAAAAAGTTTGTGTGCGACTTTTAAACTCCACCTTTGTCGAAAACCTGCTCGTGTCTGTTTTAAATATCTGGAATTGACCTCCGAATTATCAAAATCCAAAATAAGCAAAAAAGGAGAGAAAAGACGCGAAGAGAGAAGCGAATTTTAAGAATATTGCAAAACGCAGAAAGTGTAATCAAATTCAGCGTAAATTTCAATATCTCCAAAAACTGGATTATTTCTTCTTTTTCGTCTCATTTGAATTGCAAACATGTCGAGTTTCGATATAAATTAAAGTAGTGAGCCGTTAATTTATTGCATGAATGTTGTACATTTTTTCAACGAGTATCAATTTGCGATCAAAAACTCTTTTTGAAGAATTGAATAAAGTTTTTTTACAAATTTAAGCATATTTACGCGTGTAGATAGAAATTCGAGAGGCCGTTGCTTGCGTCGCGGTCAGCGGTATCAGCTCGAGCTGGCCGTTTGAATCGCAATCCAATCGAGAAATTCGGATATTTTTGTGTACACGCCGGGCAGATTTGGCCGCGCACAGCCCACACCCCATGAAACTGCGATGCAGAAAAGAGAAAGAGAGAAAGAGAAATTAATTCACTTGCACTTTGAAGAGCTTTATATGCACCTAATCCGACTAAAGTGGATTTGCCATCGTTTTTCACTGTTAAAGGGCTGCCGGAGTCGCCCTGACACGAGTCTTTTCCCCCGTCTTTGTAACCCGCACAAATCATATTTGAATAAATTATTTCACGTCTTCCAACGGTTTTCATCCACTGTTGGCACGTATTTGAATCTATCACTTCGACGTCTACCTTTTGCAGCACACCCAACGATGCCGGCACACCGTACTGCGTCCTTCCCCACCCGGTCACTGTGGCCATACTCCCGGTGATGTTGTCTGTTTTGTTAGGTAAGCAGACGGGAACAATGTGCTGCTTAAAGTCAACTTCGGTGCTTAATTCGAGCAGCGCGATATCGTTTTGATATGTCGCCGGATTGTACTTTTCGTTCACCACTTTTCTCTTCACACCAAACTCTTCGTGCGCGAATTTCTCTGTCTGCCCTTTTAGATTGTAATCACCGAGCCTTAAACGTAAATTGGTCGCTGGAGTTCTGTGAAAATAGTTTTCACTTGCAAAATTGTTTTTCATTTTCAAGGGTGTAGTCACTTTTACCTGTAAACACAGTGAGCGGCGGTCACTACCCATTTTCTGTTGATCAGCGCTCCTCCGCACGAAATCTTTTGGTTGAAGTACTGTCGCTTCACGACAGCTGCCTGCCACGGCACTTCGCCGAATTTCGCATTCTCGCCTCCAACGATCTTTGAGTTGCGCGTATAGACCTTTCCACATTCTGAAAATGTGCATCGTTTTCATAAGCTTTTCTCACTCAAAAAGAAATAAGAAATCCCCACCAGGATCGTGTAGTATTCCGGCTGGTGAAACTTGAGTTTGTTGAGGCACACAACAGCTCCAAAATAAGCCACCACTGCACAAATCTAGGATCCTCTTGCCCTGAAGCCAGCAATTAAACCCGAAGCCGCAAGGATAATCCGCACCCTGATAGCTGCACTGTTGTGGAAATGCTGCGATTTTTTGAAGTAAAAATTTTTGCGAAAAAATTAATCAAAAAACTTTTCCACTCGAAGGTAAACTAAGCAAACTTTTACGAGAAAAGGTTTGATCGATTGTAAAAAAAAGTGTAACACTTTTCTCGCAAATATTTGCTACAAAATCTCACACAAAACGAATCTGGCAATGTTGAGCAAACTCCAAAGTGCATTCAACTGTTTCGGATCTTCGTCCTGCTTTTGAGGTTTGGTTAGTAATGCTAATTTTGAGGTCCAAAACTTCCAATTGCTGCTTTTCGGTAATTGACAATTAATTAGGTTTATAGCGACAATGACTAGGAGTGAAGGGATGACTTTGACCATCCTATTTGCATAGAAAAAAGAGAGAAAAAAAAACGATTCATGAATTAAATTAAAATCATTCTTCTGCCACGATGCAAAATTGATGCTAGTCGCTCTTTACAGTAATCGATCTTAAATAGATTGTAGTTAATTGCGGCATGAAATTCAATAATATTCACAATTTGAAATTTAAACAGGAAAAGTCACGCAAAAGTGGCGAAGATGTAAGGAAAATGAGGTGTTTTCCGGAAGAGAGTTTCGAATTGAATTCATAAAAATCAACGCGACCGACCCATTCTGCTTTATCGCCTCTTTAATCTAATTATTACAACTGTTTTTAAAAGTATTTCGCGTTAATTAAAGCATAACATGCAGCAAAAAGTTTATTAAAGGCTAAAATATTAATAAATTAAATTTTTAGGTTTTAATTTATTTCATAATTAAAACACTGAGTTTAAAATCTTTCGCTGCATATTAAAACTGACGTTTTAATTACAAGCTTTTAGCGTTATCAAGCTGAAATATATTAAAACGTGAATTTTAATTTGAAGCGAAAATTTTCAAAAAATCAAAAAAAATTGCGAAAATTTTGTAAACATCAAAAGCGTAGAATAAGCAAAAAGCTGATAAAATTTGGTGCAAAGAACATGCGAAAATAAAATGAAAACTTCGAATATGTTGAGATCAGAGTGTGAAATTGAAATGCGATAGTAAATTGATAGCGAGATTGAAGAACGTTCAATTGAAAACAAAGTGAAAGAGGAAAAATAAAAAATTTTCGTACCTGTAGTGTCCGACGGACACATAAACGCAGCGCTGATTACCAGATGAATTACTGTTGGACAATGGTCATCTTCTTTTTAGTTTATTTTTTATTTCGACGCGAACAAAAACGAAAGAATTATTTCGTTGACATTGACTTTGAAAGTTGAAGTGAAGAGTGGGAAGACAGAAAAACTTAATTATGCCATCGGATCGGAAAAATGGGTTACAAACATGGACCAGAAGTTTTTGGCCTTCCCCTTGGCGTAATCTGGCTCTTATTTCGCGATGTATTGAGAGTAGGTCACAGCAGCAGCGGCGGCGGCAACAACAACATAAATCTGGTTGGCTACTCACTCATCCGTACACTGCCTTTTAAAACATCCTCCGATTTTTTTGGGTGCTCCTCTTTGTCTTTTCATCTTTAACACACTCGCTTACTATTTGCACAATAATAAAGCTTCGCTTCTAAACCGTAACCCGTGAACGCACTATTTTGTTCTTACTTTTCGTTGCGAGACGAGTGACAGCGGCGCGGCGAATTGTTTTCTTGCCGCGCAGCAAATCTCTTTGTTAATTTGGTGCTTAATAAGCCGTCAAAGTGTTGTGTGTGTGTGTTTCGCTTCCAAACAAACGTGTACAACTTTTCATTGCTCCTTTAGGGAAACATATCGTCTGCACATAGCTTCGATCGCACTATTTTCTCTTCTCACCTCTTAACCTATTTTTAGCTATTTAATCGCGCTCAAAATAATAATTACAACAAAACGCATCACTCAACAAAGCAAACACTGTTTTGCTTTTCAAATTAAAAAATTTAACTATTTGTCGCTGTTTTTCAATTCACAAAAAACGCTTCGTTTGATTTTCAAATGAATGAATCTGCGTGGTACTTTCCTGCGAATTGTACGCGACGGGTAGCGCTGCTGTTCGCTTCGTTCGGCTAAATGTTTCGAGTATAATGATGATAATGTTGCTGAAAAAGCTCGATGTTCATTTATCTCGGCAAAGAATGTAACTAATCACAATTGCTAATTTTTCTCAATTTCATTTTGAATTAAATTCTTCTATGTGGTCACTGCGTTTGCATATTAAGTACAAAACGCACACAATACGCGAAAATGTAAAGCAGGTCTCTAAATGGATGAGCTCTAAATTGACAGCAACCGCATACAGTGAACAAAAAAGCAACAACAATTTCAGTTGTTTTCGGCAAAAGTAGCTTCGAGGGCTAAAATAGTTATCGCTATAAATGTGAGGAAAAAAATTTTTTAGGCCGGATTCATGTGAAAGTTGAAAAAGTTTCCAAAAAGTTTAAGCTCAAGTCATTCAAAAATTGTATTCAATTTGGTGGCTTAATAGCATATAATTTTGTACGAAAAAGAAGAAGAAGAATTTACATTTAAAGCGTATGTAGCATTCGAGTTCTAATGACATAAAAACCTTAATTTAGAATATTGAACAACGTCTGGGCACATAAAAGATTTTCGCTCGTTTTTTCTGCATTTCGCGTGCTTGTTCCTAAAAATATAATCGAATCGAAATTGAACTCATTTCTTCTCGAGTTCGAGAGTTTTTGAAAGCTTTTTCGCTTTAAGACATTGAAAAGTGTTACGAGTTAATCGCTTGATTTCGATTGCGAAAAAAGATCGAAACTTATAAAAATGCGATTAGAACGATTGGATCGCCTCCGAGCGTTGATGAGTTGGAAAGCATTTAATCGCTACTTGGGCTAGCGAAAAATAAAACGTGTTGCGCGGTTTCGTTTTTAAGAAAACTTTTTCGCAAAATAAATAAAATGAAAAATCTAAAAATCATCAAGTTTTCCAACAACTGTTTTCGTTTACTTTGCTGGTTAATATTCCCAAAAATTATTCAGTTCTCGGCGTAAAGCGTGAACATCAGCTTAATAGTTTGTTTTGACCTGAAGAAGTTTGACTTTGAGTAGACAAAGCATTGCGCATTTCAGATCGTCAACTTTGTGTCATTGTGTAATTGCAAAAACTTATTTTCAAAACTTGAAATTCGCGATGGCGAAATCAAAATTCGCTTATTTGCTTAAATTATTCAAAAGTTTGCTATTCAATGTTTATTTATCGAAGTATGCGGCCCTAAATAATTTTTTTTTTTTTTGAAGGTTTAAATTCTTTATGAAATTGATTCGTTCCCAAATTAGTTTCTATTAGATTATTTATTAAAATTTCTTTACTTTACGGAAAGCACAAAAAACACAAATTTCGTTCTCACTTGATAAACGAGCAACTTTACATAATTATTATTAAAATGCATCATTAACGTTTCAATTGCGAAACACGATTGCTCAATGTGCGATAAAGCACAAATAAACAAGAAATTGATTCAAGAAATTCATCAATTAGTTTAAAAATGTAAAGTTAAATGAAGTTTAAAATAAAAAATTTTGATGGTTAAATGTCCACTCAATTAATTCGAATAATTAGCTTCACAGCGACCACATTTTGACCTTTACTCTGGTGAACAAACAATAAATTTGCGAAGCTCAATTACAGCTTTTATTTTAATTCATGCAACGCTCAATTTTCAGGATAAGCATTTCATTTTAGTTTTCTTTACAACTAAAGTATTAGTTTAACTGAAGCATTGCGTGGGTAAGTCGAAAATTGTTTCCAAAGCAATCGTAATAACGCAATGGAGCACTTAGTAGAGAGAAGCAAAGCTCTTTATCACTCAACTGTTTTTCACTCTGATATTTCATAAGTTGATATGCTTTCAGCTTAAAAACAAAAATTCAAAATAACTAACATTAAGAACGTTAAGCTGAAATGTTAGAATTTTTAACGCAACTTGAAAATTTTTTATTTAATCTCCTTCTTTGTTTTGTGTCGTTTACAATTTTCTAAAATCAAATCAAAATTTTTAAAAAATTCAAAATTTTCGAGTAGAATTTTTATTCTATCGAGTGTGGTTGTAATTTTCATTGCTTAAGGTTTTAGATAAGCGATCGAAAAAAGCTACCCGCGAACGCATCGACCATATTAAAAGTTTAAAATAAAAAAACAGAAAATTGAAACGAGTTCGGTCCACTGATAATCGTATGCCTTTTCAACAAAGACATTTGCTTTATGATGAAAATGATTTCGAAATACAATTTTTGTAGGATTGAATATAATTTTAAAGCAGGATTTACCAAAAATAAATCAACAACCAAGTTAAATTTTTTCAAGTTTGCTTAATTATTTAACATAAATAAATTTAAAAAATTGCACCATTTTCTTAAAAATTGTGTGTAAACACGATTTGTGTGTGCAGAAAATAGTGATTTCAGTTTAACTTAGTAGAGCTTGTTTTTTAAGGTGTGTTATCTATTCTATCTAATCAAAAATTTTGAAATAGCGAGAGAAATAAAAAACTAAATTTCAACGCTCGAAAAAGTTAACTCATTTGAAAAAACTTGTTGAAGCAAAAGTTTTTCTCAACTAAAAAGCGAAATAAAAAAAGTTCTTTTGGCTAGAATAAATTAAATCATAAGTTAGATGCATATTCAAAACTTGTCACATGTGGTTTATAATGCGATTCACGTTTTCAGTTTATTTTTAGCGCGTATTTCATTACTTTTGTTCGCAAAAATTTGGTCACTTTGAGTTTGCTTATTTAGAAGCGAGAAAGAAGCGTGTTAAAAAAATTTTATTTGAAAAATTTTTATTTTGACCTTTAAAAAAATTAATTCGTTTAGAAGGCAGTTTCTTGCTTTTTTCGAGTAAAAAAATTTACATTTTTTTAAAAATTTCAATGCTTCAAATATGTTTGAAGCAACTTTTTTTTGAATACAAATCTCGTTTTGAGATGCTTCAAGACGATGATTCGCGCACGAGGTAGATGAAAAGAAGAAAAAAATTTAAGCTATTGATAAAAAGTTAAAAAACTAACTGAACAGAATGAAACATTAGTTTTCTACAAAATTATCACTTTATTTGCATCATTTGAGCTTAAATTCAAATGAATACCAAACAATCGCATAATCACTTTTTTGACTTCAGCTGGTAAATAATTTACGAAGAATGGATAAAATGAATAAATTTTGTATTTGTAAAACTTTTTTGGTCGAAATTGAATTCACGCTTACTTCACTTGAAACATTGTATTGATTTGAATAAGAAATTTTATTGTTCGAAAATAATTTTCTATCGGAAAGAATAACTAAAAATAAAACGGAAATGAAAACAATAAAGTTTGACTTCATTATGAAAGTTCGAAACGGAACTATAATTTAGGTAAGATCAACCTTTTTGGATGTTTTTTATCTGATTTCTTTGAGTTTATTAATTAATTTGACAATATTTAGTTCTTAAACAACGCTAAGAAAATAAATTTTTCAAAGACGTTGTTTCAATATTCGATTCCAAATTTTAAAAACAATTGAACAGATAGTTGAGATTAAGAAAGGATGTATACAACAATGTAAATACTCATTGTTAGATAAACCCTTTCTAAATAAATCTATTCAAGTGTATAAGAAAACAAGTCGAGCTTTACAATGAAACAATTTTTCTAGACTGATATTCAAATTTCTTTCAATAAGCAGTATTACAAATCAATTTAGCGTCAATTTAATCAACAGCCGAAAATTTTTGAATCTACGCTGTGATTTACTTTCAATTCATCGTTAAACAGAAAAATCACATTAAATTGGTCCCTTAAAATTAAAGAATCGCAGAGAAACTAAGTAAATATTTTAAGCTCCTGTCACTTCAAACAAATTTAATTTCGATGTAAGTGTTAATCGAACTTATTTCGAGTAAAAACGTGAATTATTTATCTAAATTCGGCAAGTGGTTAAAAAATTTAAATCTCTAAACACTAATTACTCGTTAAAGTAGATAAAATTTCAAAGTGTTTATATACCGATGAATTAACCCTATGATTTAACTGATTTATATATCGCTGAAATTGTTATTTTGCTACCGCTGAATGATCAATTTTTCGTTTGTTTATTTTTAGAGGATTCGTTTCAAATCTCACAAATGTTGTTAATTCATAAAATCTTATTCTAAATTTTACTTTCAAAGCATTTGAAATTTAATTTGCAATAATGTGGAAATAATTAAATTTCACGATGAAAAAAGCACTTCGAAATAGAAGTTGTACTTCTTTGTTTTATTTACGGCGTTTAATTCGCCGAAATTTTAAAAATCAACTTGACTCAAAAATGTAATTGTAAATTAAAAGTAACATTAGAAGTAAAATATTCTAAAATTTACGAGCTTAAAATTTATTAAAATTATTTTATTCTTAAGAAGGTAAAGATTTAGCATTTTAAGCTGAATGTAATGGGTGTTTTCCGAAATAAATCGAATGAGCTCGTGAAAAATTAGAATTTAATTTATGGCAATAAACAATTTAATATTAATATATTCATTTTTGAGATAAAATTCATTTTAATATTATATGTAGTTTAAAGAGATTTCACTTTAAAAGATTTGTTATTGAATTAAAATTCGGTCAATGAAAAGGAGTTAATTCCAAAATTTTCATATTTTAGCGACATTGGTTGTATCAAAGCGTATTGTTCACTTTTTATTTATTTCTTGAAAAGTATTCTTAGAAATATAATCACTTCATTACTGAAAATTGCATTTCTTAAAAAATTTTACAATTATCGTTTAGATCTTGAGCTAAAATTGAATGCGCACACCTTTTATTTATTTTTCAGTTTGCTTTCGAAAGCATATCAAACTGACAAGCAACTTAAACACTCTATCAACTATGTGTTATTAAAATATTTGCTTTTAAATTAAATTTGATCACATCGAAGTGGAGGTTTACCTTCTAAAACTCTCAATTGAATTGAATACTAAATTTAAACTTTTGTAATTTTTAAAAGTTAATTTTGAATACGTGCGGTTGATCTTTAAAACATTGAACGTAAACGAAATTCAATGTTAATCTAAATTTGGCGATGTTTGGTTGAAAATAAATTGTTTATCTGTCATACTTTAGCGTGAATTAGAAAATTTCTTTAGCGAAAAAATGAAATTATAACTTTAGAAGGCTGTCGAAGAAATGAACGTTGTAATCAAAATTTTTCACGATTCATTTGAAAGTCTATTTCATTTGTAGGTTATAAAAGCAAGTAAAGAGTAAAATTCAATTGAGGCTATCTCTGTCTGTCAAAATGGTCATAAAAAAGATTTTAGACTCCAAATATCGATTGAAATGAGCTCGCTTTTGTTAAAATTACTTTTATTTTGCTGCGACAATAGTTTTCATAAATAACGGTCACCGAATGTGGGTTTTTATTTTCGTTTGAACCCATTCAACTGTGTGTGAAACTCTGTGATAGATTCCTGGCTGCCTGGACTGAGCGCAACCGAAACCTGCTGAGGTGATACCGCCTAAAGTCCAACGACCGTCATGATAAACTATTAATGGTCCTCCAGAGTCTCCCTGAGACGAGAAATTTATTTTAGTAGCTCATCAAGGCGTTAAATGAAGAAACATACAACACACGCGTCCTTCTCTCCATTTTCGTAGCCTGCACACATCATTTCGGGAAATATATGAAGATCAATCCCTTGACTTCTGTGCCAGTTTTCGCACTCCTTATTTTTAATAATAGGCACTTCAACTTTTTGCAATAGTCGAGTTCCATATCTATTACCTAAAAATAGTCATTAAAATTTAATTGTGCTCATTAAAAAAAGGTTTGTTTGGTATTTACTTAAAGCAGGATCCGTTTTACCCCAACCAGTCACAATGCCATACCATCCTTCATAATTGAAATGCGGAGGCGGCAAACAAATTGGTAACACGCTGTCGGAGTATTGCACCTCTTTATCTAAACGTAGCACAGCGATGTCGTATCGGTCAGGATGGGAGGCCGAGTATCTGAAATCTGGATGCATGTACGCTTCAACGACTCGAAAGTATTGAGGAGGATTTTCTTGATAGCGTTGATCTTCGATGTCCCAAAGACCGAGAAACACTTCTAAATCTTTGATTGATGACCTGAACAAACAATATTGAAAAATCTCTTTAAGCAAAAATAAACATTTTTTACTTATAAACACAATGTGCAGCAGTGACAACGAAACAATTACCAACTAATGCGCCTCCGCACTGATGCTTGGATATTTTTATGTGCACCTGAAATGAGAGAAGAAAAACAGATCATTTATTTGGCGACAAAAAAGTGGAATTCGCAATTTTAATTGAAGATTTGCGGTAACAAAACTGTGACAAACGATTTTTTTCATTTTTTATTTTTGTTCTGAACCACATTCAGAAGTAAATGTTACAATGTTGCACTTGAATTTTAAGAACGAACAATGCGAACGTCATTTAGCCGATGATGCGTAAATTGTAATGACGGCGATGCTTTTTGCTTTACTTCACTATTGAATCAAAAAAGTCAACATCAAGTTAAATTGGGTGTGAAATTTTTTTGAAGACGCGGAATTGTGCTGCGCTCAAATTAAAATTAATGAAAGGCTTTTAAACTTAATTTTTAAAAAATTCCACAAAAAAGAAACTCGAATTCTTGTTTTTGTGTGTGTAAACACGATTTTATAAGAGCACTTGTACGAAACCAATACTGCGTTTAGCCATTAATCATAAGAGAATAGATAAGAAACGTTTTGATGAAGCGTTTCTGACAATTTCAATTGATCTTGTGCAATTAAATTTATTTTTGTAACGCATTTCAAACTAAAGCTGAATAATAAATGACTCAAAAGATTGACGTTTTTACTATCGAAATTGAGCATTTTTATCTCCACATCACCATACCTCCACTTATCGCGAATTTAATTTACTATTTAAACTATTCAAAATATTCGCGTTCAATTCGTGCGCTTAGTGCAGAGAGTATCAACAACAATCATTTAGAGTTTGATTGAGCGCCGTTTCTTAAAGTCTTCATCACGTTTTTTTCCATTTCAAAAAATTTTGTTTTCGCTAACTTATTTAGAAGAAAAAAAATAAAAATAATTTAGCGGGAATTCAAAGAGTTTATCATGTCAATTTTAAATGGCTACAATTAAAGATAACAAAAAAAGGAAAATTTTCTTGAAACAAAAAAGAATAAAGTGGTGAAAATAGGCGAAAATTTTAAAAAATACATAGCAGAAGAAATTTGCACTTTAAATTCTGCGAAATTTTTAATTTTGCAGCGTTTGAATTAGAGAAGAGCAACAGCCTCTTCTTCTTCTTCTCACTCTCTTCACTCTCATCTCAGCAATTTACAAATTTGCGAACGTTAAAATTTTGCGAACGTCGAAAAAGAGTTTTGTTTTCGCGCTAAAAATAATTTAAATAATAACACACTTATTATTGTTATTATTATTATTTATAACGAGCAAAATAAAAGAATAAAAATGATGTTTGTGAATGAAAGTAGGACGTTGAAACCTGTAATTTTGTGTGTATCTCGCATTAATTTAACTTTCGCTTTTTTTTCAACGCTCTCTCTTTAATTATGATTTTGAAAAACATTTCCAAGTGCTTTTTTGTTTAGCTCTTCTACCTCGTGCTATAGTTTTACAATTGAATTCCTTGTTTCGTGTCTCGCATTTGTAAATAAACATCATTTAAATGAAAACTCATATCGAAAGCTTTGTTTTTGCTCATACCGACGAAAATTGACGCATCTGCATTATGCATTTTGCTTTAATGTTAAACCTACAAAGTCAGCAAAATTTTTTGAAAAAAAGTCCTAATTCTCACCGAATTCCTGTTTAGTATTCAATCGCTCATTTTTTGCATCATTTGTACCAGAAGAGGATTTGTTTTCACGGTTTTTCAATAATTTAATTATATTCTAGTTATATACCAGCGAACGAATCGACCGAATTGTTCAAAAATGAAATTTTCAATTTTTTTTTGTTGAGGTGCGCTATTTATTTATAAAACTAATGTTTCATTGAATCTTTTGTATAATTAAATTTAGCTTAAAATGAGTGACTAGGCGAAAAAGTATCGAATTTAATTACCTGCCACGGAAATTCTCCGAAATACGCATCTTGTCCTCCGATAATGCGATTTGTCGGCTTCGACACTGGCTTCCCGCAAACTGTAAAACGAAAATCGTATAATAATACGAAAAGTAACCTTATTAGGTGATGTTTTTATGATGGATTTGCAAATACATTCTAATAACAATTGCGAAACAATTGAGGTTTAGAACAATAGATATTGAAGACGAAGATTTGTGGAAGTGCGAGTGTTTAACCTACTTGTTTATCGCAATTAAAAACAAGCCGAAAGTCGAGAGTGTTCCTAATCACAAGGAAGCTATTTATTGTGTTACATTTCGGTCGCCGAAAGCTAATACTGTAACGTGAATACCACACAAGAAAGTGACACGAATGCCGCGAGCGGCACTTACTGTCGTCTTCGATGAAGTTTCTCGCGTACGATTGGCGCTCGAAAACGGACACCGCTTGCGAGGGCGAAAACGGTGGCTTTCCTCTTCGAAGAACTGAATAGTCGACTGGTGGTTGAGCATTTGGCCGTTCAGGGTGAAGTCTAGGTAGTTGTGGTGGCGGACGGTTCGGAAACGCCAGTGACTGTGAAGGTGACTTTGGTCCTGACAATGGATGCAATGGTGAATGAGGAGGTGGCAGCGAATGATGATAATTAGGGTGAATGTGAGGATTGAACGCATTGTAAAGCATACAGCATGTCACTGATAGATCTCCTCCACAGCCTGAGCAGGGAGCAAAGCACACTAAATACACAAATTGCACGTGAATAATACTTTGCACAAACCCTCGATTGGAACACCATAAGCTAGATGACAGAGAAGGCTGAAGGTGCAAGCGGACTGTGAACGCTGAAATGTGCAAGTTCCTGGATGCCGAATCACTGGCGGAAAACTCGCTAAGTGTCCTTTTGAAATTTAAAATCGTGAGCGAGATGTGTGACAATTGTTGAGCACATTTACGTACCTCGGTGTGGAGAAGATGAACAGTGGTTTGCGATCAATATTAAAACCAAAAAATGGAGTTTGAAAAAGAAATTGTCGTAGGATTGCATGGGTGGACATCTCATTGCATATTACAACACATTTCACTTTCTTTTACATAAAAAACAATCGCTGCAACAAAAATGACAAGCAAAAGGTCAGTCACGAAACAAGGATCTTCATTCAGCGAATATTGGCCGAAAACAATGAACGCATTTGAGATAACCGAAACAGACGGCGATCATTCGCTGGAGAAACGACTTATGGAGTACACTACACACGATGGACACGATTTACTACACGTCTTGCAGCAGAATGCATCAGAGTCAAACCTTGAACATTATCGCATTCTGCAAAATTGTTATCATCACAGCGAAAAACGAATTTTGTGAATACAAAGTGCATTAAGCACTCGAAAATTTTGCATTGAAACGAAATTCAAATGAAAAAAATGAAATGAAAACGGATGAAAGAGAAGTTTTCTCTCGCCGAGCGAATTGAGTGAGGAGCAGAATGAAGCGAGCGTTTGCAAAAATAAACAATGAGATGCTTTTTGAAGAAGATAAAGAGAAGGAGAAGAAGAAGAAGAAGAAGAAGAAACAGAGTGTGCTGAATTCATGGAAGAATGCATTAATTTGAAAAAAGTAAAGCACTCGAATGCGAGCAGACAGACAGAGTTGAGTTGCTCGAATTTACGTTCCAATTGTTCTCTCTCTCTCGCCTCTTCTTTACTACAATTGCTCTCCATTGAAGTGCATCAAGTTTAAAAGGATTCGGGCGAAGTGTGTTACTAAATTATGCTGATTTTTTTTTTCGAACACGTTTCCTTTTGCGACTCCGAAATGAGAAAGAAGTAAAATAGTGTGCTTTACGTTAGCGATTGCTTAGTTTGCGCTATTTGAAGAGCTGAAAAATGTAAATTGACTTACAATATTCAATAACAGAAAAACAGCTTAAGCTAATTATTGATTGTGTAAAAAAATTTTCTCCCGCTTTCTTTCTTCTTTCTCTCACTTTTGTTACTATTAATCGCTTTTTGTTTAAATAAACTTAACCTCCGTTTCGCGCATACTAATCGAGTTTTTAACAATCTCAAACTCATTCGAAATATCGCTTAAGCGCTTGTTTACAAACAACAACATTATCAAACACTTCTTCCTCGAGCAAAATTTCGAAACTGTTATCGACGCAAAAAACGTTTCGTGTTTATGTGCATTAACCCTTTGCACACTTTTTTAGACAGGAAATCAAGTGTTTGACTCGCTGTTCTTAAATCAGCGTTTACTTTCACCAGCTTAATCAAAACTGTTTAGCCTGCGTATTATCGTAATAAAGATGTTAAGTGGCAAAAATATGTTACACAATGCATCATAACGCTTAAAAAAGTAAACTTTTCAATGATCGATTTCAAATGCGCACACACACTACGCACTTTATGAGGTCAAACATCAAAATTCGGAAATTTCAAAATTAAGTGATCAGCAAAAAAAAAAAGACGTGAGAAACGTCCACACTTCACTTACCATGTTTTTCTATCGTTTTCGATGCATTTCTGAAAAGGTTTGTAGGCGAACACATAAACGGTAATATTATTTCGCAACGAATATCGATTCAATAAAAATATTCTCACAAAAAAGTTTACGACGAAGAAGTTGAGGTTTGGTTAGAACATTTTAAAGGAAAATATGAGAAAAAAAAATTGTTGCTTCTCACTTTCATTCATTTATTCATTTATTCACTTGCATTTCGTTTCATTTCTTCAGAACTCTCCTTTTCTTTCATAGCAATTAATTCAACGCAAATATATAATAAGCTTAATGACTGTCTTCGCGTTGATTACTATTCTTCTCGCGACTCTTAGCCTAAAACAACTCGATGTGATTGTTCACGAGAGCGAGAGAGAGAAGAAATACGGCGGAGTTGTGATGAAAAGAGGATCATTTTTTTTAAAAGCGATGAACAATGGCAAATTTTGCGCGTTAAATTACTACCATTTGGACGAAATGAAGAGAGATTGAGCAGCGTATCGCATTTTTTGATGCAATGTCGAAAACGCACTACTTTTTTTCAGTTATAATTTGCTTGTAATCATTTAAAAGTGACTTCCTACAAATCCATTTTGTGTATATGCATGCAGCGTTTGTGCGCGGTGTGTATGTGTTTTGAGTCGTTTCTTCGCAAAACTTCTTCAAAAACCTTTTTTTGAGTTGTCCTCGATTTTTGCTCAGCGATGAAATTAAAAATTTAAAAACACTAGCAGACATGTAAGTTGTGTGCCATTTCTTCTCTCTATCTCTCTCTTCTCTTCTCTTCTGACTTCTTAACACGAAAGTGAATTCATTATAAATTCATTTATATTGCGAAAAAGAAAATGTAATCGGCAAACAATACTCGCTTTTAGCGAAGCAAGTGAACAGCGTAAAAAAACATTGAGAAACGCACTCACCGATTCGTTTAACATTGCATAATATTTCTTGAGAGGAAAGCAAAAAACGTTCAAAAAGTTTTTGTGATTTATTCACTTTTGAAAAAAACTCCGTTCATGTGCTGAGCAAAAGTGAAGAGGAGAAAAGAGCACGAAATCAGTTTTTGAAGGTAGAAGAGAAGACTTCACGAATGGCACAGCATTTACAGCAGCGATTTCGATCGCATCATCACTTTGTGAACGAGAGAAAAACTCGTCAAGTGGTAAATGATCAGCGAGCGACTGAGTGAGAGAGTGAGAGAGCGCGTTTACGAGCGAGCCTCTCTCTCTCTATTCATTCGTCGTGCATTCAAACATTTGTGAACCGCTGTAATAGCGAAAAGCAAATTCAAAAAAGCCACTTGCACAGCGCCTCTATCAAACTGCATTCAAAGCTTGTTTTCGTTTTTAACTAAATATTCGTGAACTTAAGCTCAAGCATGCGAGCACACCGAGTTTAGCTGGACCCATTATGGATAAAGCGATTCAACGTTATTTCAGTTTCGTCGCTTTTGTTGAGTTTATTCTCGAGTATGTAGTCAATTAGCTTGTAATCAAATGCCAAACTTCAAACACCTTTTCTTATTAATCATTGTCACTTTCGCTGAATTAATCTTTCTAATTGATCTAAAAAGGTTTTGCGGTCAAATGTAATTTCTTTTTGTGATGAAATATGAATAAACGACATTTTTCAGTGAGTTACATTGAGGAAATATAACTTTTCCTTCACTTTTACAATTTATTGCGAATGTTTCGTTTAAAAAAGAAATTTGTGTTGTTTGATAAAAGCGAGGGAAACTTTTGCGTGAAAAACACAACGAATCACATCTGTAAAAATTTTAAAATTTGAAAACATATGTGGGGCAACATTTTCTATAGTAAAAAATGAATTTAGTGTTTAACCAATTTAATTGTTATCTCGCGATACGATTTCAAATTGAGATTTAACGTTTCAAATCAATTTTTTCAAATTTGTTAGTAAAAATTTTGCGAATGATGATTAAATCAAAACATTTTGCTTCGGATGATGCTTAATTCGTATTAAATTATTTTATCTCCATCCTCATTTCATGTTCATTAGAGATTGAGACATACTTTTAAGTGGAAAATCTTCAATGATTTTCACTGTATCGCCTAAAAAGATAAACTATAAACTTTAAAATAAAGGTTATAATGAAAAATGAATGCGAAGATAGACAAAGTTGGTTAAACGTTGAATACGAGCCAATTAAAAATCACTTTATTGATTGATTCTTGGTTTTTGAATTTACTTTGATGTCAGTAAATAGGTTAACGTTTAAAATTCGGAAAAATTTTCTATTTCAAAGCGCAAGCGTTGGTGATCGCGACTAGAGAAAATTGCGCTTTCAATCCTCCAGTGATCTACAAAAAATCAGATCGCAATATACGGAATGTGGAAGCGAAAATTTATTTTTCGAATTTTTACTTCTTACTTGGTTTGAATTTAATTTGAATTGTAAATCAAATACTGAACCAGTTTTCGTGTCTATCAATAAAGTTTCAAAAACATTTGAAATTTCAAGCGTCAAGCGTCAAGTGATTTCGTGAAGTATGCTTTTGAAGATGAAGCATAATTTTAGAAACAAATTTAAATTCAAATTTGCATTTTAAATAATGAATAAGTTTGTATCAAAACTCTTAATCGAGAAAAGCGAAATTTCGTAATTTTACATAAGACTTAAGCAATTAAATTAATGAGTTTTGTTTCTGTCTGTTCAATAAAAAAAGAAAAATTGAAATTCAAACAAAGCTGTGAGTAGAAAAAAATTATCAAACGCGGAAGAGTTGGGCGAATTTTTTTTTTCGAACTTGTATCAATTGGAAATTTCAATTGCCGTTAGGAAGAAGCATAGACGGAAGACGATTTTTTCATAATCAAATAAATGTTTTGTACAACGATTGTGGTCTGAATTATTCTCGCTTGTTGAGATTCGAACAAATCTTTTCGAAATAAAAAAAAAATTGCAAATTCATTTCACGAAGCAATTGAAGATAAAACAGAAAATGAAAATTGTTTTCGTTTTCTCGCACAAATCATCTAAATTACCCTAAAAAAAACTATTTTTGCACACTCATTTCAGTGCCTTCTTTTCGAAAACTTCGCTTTTAAATGCCTCGATAATAAATTAACGCGATTATTATTGCAAAGAACTCGAGTTTGAAAGCAATCAGCTTCTATTAAAATCGCCGAATCGTTTCATTTCTTTATTTTCTTAAATCACGAAATAAATTTTATTCACCTTTTTATTACTTATTCATGCATCACTCGGATTAATGAGGTGCAAAAAATCTTGTGACAAATGTTCGCCGTAGAAAATTCGTTTCTACTCTTATAATTTTATGTTTAAGATTGAATTAATCTGAATTATCTTTTTCGTAAAAATATTTGAATTTTTAACTATAATCGCTTCAATCGTGCGAATTATTTTACAAATAATGCTAATTATCGATGCAATCTGAAAAGCTTAGCGAATAATATATGATTACTTTCGTTTTCACATCAAACAATCCAATTATTGAGTGTATATACACTCTCGGAAATAAATAACGTTACTCCATCGATTTTTTAAAATTGAAAATAAATATTCTGCTGATATTTAATGAATACGTTCATATAAAAAAATTTAACTTTCAACAAGTTGAACATTCTAAGTTCAAGATAAAGCAGCGTTAAGCGATAAAAATTAATTCAGATTTTGGCATAGCAAAGTTGCTATTTCAGAAAGTGTATCTGCCTGCTAATAATATCGTTTTGAATCAATAAAACTTTTGTTTTTCACCTCATTTAGCAGCCGTATATGGAAACTCTTTTCTAAAATAAAACAATTGATTCATAAGCTACATTTCTTAAAAATAAACGTGAAGTAAAGAAAAAAGCTACTTTCATCATTATATTTCTTTAGCTTTTACTAAATTAAGAACCTAAGCATAATTAAGCTCCAATTTTTTGTATGAAGTTTCTCCACTTATCTATCTATACCTCATCGTTAACGGGTTTTCTTGTGGCAAAGTTTTCGAGGCTCTAAATTTGATAATTTTTTGTGTGTGCACGCACGAAATTTTGTTGCTTCCAAAATTTTTCGAAACTTTTATAAACTTTCTTTTGCTTCTTTTTTCTCTATCAAATTTAGAAAATTCTTCTTTTTTTTGTTTTAAAGTAAATTTTATGACAGATTTTTGAATCATTAAGAACTTTACATTTTTTTTCTGAAAAATAAAAAATAAGTCTTGAATAATCAGTAAAATTAAAAAATTCTTAAAAAAATTAAGTCCTCGTGTGTGTCTTAAATTTATTTTTTCAAAAGATCTTTCGTTCAGAAATTTATCAAAAAAAAAGTTTTGTTTTCGTTTTCGCGCCAGAGTTTTCCAATATTTGAAAATTTTGACATTCTGAAATAAGGGTAGGAAAAATCTTAAAAATATTGTTTAATTCGACACTTTTAATTTAGAAGAAATATTTTAAAAATTCAAAATATTTCAAGAAGTCACAACTATAATTTTTCAATTTTGGAATTTTTTGTGGTTTCTATAGCAAATTTTCGACACTTTTTCGATAAAAAGATATAACATATGCTCTTAAGAATAAAAGAATTTTTCTGTTCCTTATATCATCGCTAAACAATTTCAAAAATAAAATTAAAAGCTCAACACACACTAGGCGTGATGGGCCAAAGCACAATATTGAACAGAAATTAAAATTTATTGATTTTCACTTTATTAAAGATGAAATAGCATTGAATAACATTAAATGAACATTAAATAACGTGAAATAACATACAATATAATTATGAATTATGAATATATAAGAAGCAAAATGAAGAGAAGAAATTAGCTTACGTGAAAGCAACTGTAATTGAGAACATAAACACATTCAATTTCGCATTCTATGACTACTAATCTAAGTTGTCCATTATAATTAATTTCAGTATTTCAGTAATATTAAAATCATTTTTGTAATCTTATTTTTGTGAATCGCCTTTTAACTCAAATTTTCATTCATTAATTTTTTAAATTAAATATTTTATCGCACAATCACTTTTCCAAATATTTATTATAATATTTTATTTATGATTAAATATGTATTTAATTTATATTATTTCTTTATTATCGTATTACTTAACTGATCAATGACAATTTGAAAATTTATGAAAACCTAGTTCCTAACCCATTTCTAAATAAACGTGAATAAACTCACACTATATGTGAATAAATTCACATAAAATACTTTTGAAACAATTTTATTCCATAAATTAAGAAAATTAAAATTTCGACAATTTTTGCACCCCTGTACCCTTCAGATGGTCCTATATTCACATTAAACTCAATTTAAATTTTTATAAAAAAATTTAAATTCTAAAAATTTGACACCTTTTTACCTTATAGATTATCCACTTATTTACCTTTCTTACCTTTAATTAAATTGTGCACAGACAGACAGACAGATAGACGGACAGACATTAGGAGATTAATAGCGTATTTCACTTCGTGAAACTCGCTAAAAAAATTAAAATTTCTGACATCTAATTATTTTGAAAATAATAAGTCGTATGAATAAAAAATTCCTGAAAATATTAAAATTAAAGTTTAAAAAATTTTTCGTTAGTTGAATGACTCAATTCTATTTTCTTATTTGTTCAAAGTTAAATTTTTTCAATTTTTTGGAAAGCAAAATGGCTTTTTAATTAAGCTCTGTAACACTTCGCCGATATCCATTTATGTTCTTATTTATTCAAGGAATCGAGAAAAAAATTAAATTGAAACATGTGATCAGTTTGTGAACATTTACATCGATTACTAGAAATC
>NCKU01001588.1:0-24450 GCA_003675995.1 Dinothrombium tinctorium
AAAAAAATTTGTAGCAATTAGTTTAAACAGTAAATTATAAGATGTTCATAATATTAACTTCATATTCTATTTACTTTAATTAAAATAACTTTCCATTTCATAGCGCATTTCATTTAATGTAATTTTCATATTTCAAAAAAATGAACATCTACTTGTAATTTGTAATTTCACTTTCATTAATTCATGATTTCATTTACATTTACATTATTTCACAATATCAAGAATGAGAAAAAGTGAGATTAAGAGAAAGCAAGAAAGTCAAGCAAAAAAATTCAAGATTACCCAATGAGAATTCATTGATTCAAAAGCAACTATAAGAGCTAAAGCTATTTTCAGCAATAAGACTTGGACTCGGACTTCAAATGCGGTTATCCGTCATCATTCTCTTGTATTCATTTTCTGAAGTATAAAATCGACTTAAAAACCGGATTAACAAATTTCAATTCAATTTTTTTAAGCTCGTAATCGAGAAAGAAAAGATTTAAATAAATGCGTGTGTGTGTGTGTGTTTGAGCAAAGAATTCAAAAGAAAACCTCTTAAGAGTCATAGAAATCAAGAGCCATTGTTTGATGCTAACTTTTCTAAAAATAAATTGTAAATAGAGGCAGAGACTTTTTTTTCTGCGTTAAGAAAACTCTGCTTACAGTTTGCCAAAAAAATTGAACATTTACATTTTGCATGGATGAGATTCAAATCAAACTCACTTCATGTTTCGATGCTCAAACATTTACTCGTTTGTTAAAGCTAAAGCGACAAAAAATGTGAAATCATGTGAATCGAATTTACACCAAAAGCTCAACTAGCCCTAAATGCATCAAACCATTCGCATCGTTGACATTATCATTATTGCTTTGCTTCTTGTGCGAAATATCTTGTCTCGTTAATATTTTACTAGTTGTGACAAAAACATTGCAAAAAAACAAAGCGAATCTATTCTTGCACATCTTTTGTACTTGCATTTATGCACTTATGTTGGAATTCAAAGATAAGCTTATTTGCGCACTTTTTTGCTAGACATCATGCATCGGATGTCGTGATTTTGAATTATTCGCAGCGATGATTTTCGTCTGGTGTTTAAGTCAAAATTTGGTTTCAATTTTCTACGTGAGATGAATTTTCTAATCCATTTTGTAAGTAGCTTCTTCTGATACTCCAAATCTTTATTTTCTCCATTGTTAATTCACACGAACATTGTTTAAATATTTAATTGAAGATAATTTTAGCTACTTTCACTGCAAAGCGGTTCTACAAATCTTATCGCGCTACTATGAGTTTGCATTATTCGTTTAATTTTTTATGCTTAAGTACTTCTTCTTCATCTGATAAATCTTAAATTGATTCTCAGAGAAAATTGGCTCTTAAGATTAACTTGAAAACAACATTAATTATCTAAAATAAATCTTCTTTCTTAACAATGAGCAAAGCATCAATTTAGAAATAATTTAACGCTTTAATAGAGGTGAAAATGAATTTCATTTTCAAAGCTTAAAATTTGGTTTTGAATTTCAATTGATAAAAATTTATTTAATGCAAAAAAAGAGAATATTAAAAGTTGTCGAAAATCGCTTTCTAATAACACCATCAACAGCTTACATCAAACAAAATTCAAATCATTTTTTCTCTCTTCAATAGCTGCAAATGAAAATTTCATTCAATCGTAAAAAAAATTCAATTTTTTGATTTTTCTCTCAGAATCGAATTAGGAGATTAAAAAAAACTTCTCACCTTATTCAAATAAGGTTGATTTTCAAATAAATCATCGAAATATTTTGAATTTCGCTGTAATCCTTGTATAAAAGTTATTCAAAATTTCTAAAAAATGTTTTTCAAATAGCAATCGCAATCTCAGAGCTTTGCAATGAATTATTTCAACTTCAATAGCTCTATGAAAAAAAAGAAGTAAAGAGCAAAACTTTTTTTAAAAGTTTTAAAATGTGAACTTTACATATGAGACACGATTTATACAAAGCTTCTAGCTCAAAAAAGGAAGAATTTAAAAAATTTTTAATTGTACAAAAGAAAAACTTAGCAAATGTGAAGTATGTAGAAGCTTTAGATCGTTTTTTCTTTCAAGTTTAAAATTGAGTTTCATTTTTTTTAGTTAAAATATCTCTTAATTTTTTTCGGTTCTATCAATTCAGATTATCACTTTTATTGTCTTTACGTGAATGCTTTTTTTGTTAACGAGAAAATTCTTTACTTTGTTAAACAGCCAAGTTCAGTTACATGACTTATTGCAATGCGAAGCTTTTCTCAACGCAAGTTTCATAAATCTTCCTCTTCAAGTTTAATGATTTCACTTATTTTTTATTTTTGTTGTTTGCTGTAAATCCTTAAAAAAAAGAGAATATTTGAAAATACTAAAACAAAAGAATTTTATGAACGCCGAGCGGAGCTCAGTTCAAATTCGTCGTTCACTAATTGAAGTAAAATAAATTTGCTCAACGCTTGAAATATTGATTATCTCTAGTGATAAATGCTCGGCAAAATCAAGATAAAATATTACTGCCTTGTAATCACTTTATTCGTTATCTTTATAGCACAATTATTGCGTTGAAGCTTTAGGTAAATAAGTCAATGATCAATAAAACTTTTTGCGTAAGTAGAAATTCTTTTGAAATAAAAGTTTTTTTTTCAAGATAAAAAATTTCAATTTTTTTGTTCTTGCTTTCATCTTAGATTCTCATTGTTTCATTTTTAATATACGAAATAACTTTTAAGCTTTCAAAGTTTTTCAATTTTTTAGCTCAATATTTTGGATTAAAAAAATAAAATGAAAAAAATATTTTTAATATGAAAATGTTTATAAAAAAAAACAAAAATTTTGTCCACTTTTTATTTCGAAAAATATTAAAAATTTGTTTTAAGCGAATAAACATAAACTAAAAATTTTGGCTCTAGATTTCTACTTTGGAATATATTTTAGCTAGAGAAAAATAAAGAAAACACGGCTTAAGTTATATTCAATTTCTACCTATTTAATTGCTTCGAATGAAAAAAGTCACAAAGAATTTTAATCGGTAGCATATTGTGTATATTATAATAAATTATTTAACTTTAATTAGATGATGAGCAATTTGACAATTTCATTTGGTGAGAAATTTTAGTGAATAAGAAAAAAAAATTGTTTAATTTCTTAGATAACTTTTCTTCCGCTTTTTCACTAGAAAACAATTTGAATAAAATTATCGAAATCGATTGAAATACTTGTTTGTTCTCGTTTTGAAACAAAAAATGAATCGATTACAATTTTGTGTTTTGCTTTAAACGTGTAAACAAATGCAAATTCGTTTCGCATATTATTTACAGAGACATTTATTTAGGTAATGTTCTCGAATTGTAAAAATCGATAAATACATTGAAAACATTTTATCCACCAACATTATGACAAGAAGACATTCAATAAGCAATAAAACTTTAAAGCTTTTCACAAGTAATTGATTTTGACAATGTTTTTGATGCTTGTGGTTCAGCGATCTTATGTTTTAAAGCGATTTATCTTGTCTTCATTTATTGAACGCATTAGTGAAATTGCGAACAAAAAGGCGATTAACCTTACAATAATGTCACAAAATGTCATCTCCAGCTTTTGTTCAATTTTTTGGCTTTCATTGAGCGTAAAGATAAACAAACAGCGTGATTCAAAAGATTTCATTTTTTCGGAAAAATTAATTTAAAAATTTTAAAATAAAATATTGTAAACTAAAATCGCTGTTGAAAAATTTTTATAAAGATTTTCTTTTTTAATTAAAGTTTACAACTTTTTACTTATCATTTCTTTTATTTTTAAGTATTTCTTTGAAAGTGGCTAATGAGATCTTTGTGTTCGTAGTAAAAAAAGGAAGCTTATTTCTCTATGGACTCAAGAAATCCTAACCGATAGCAATAAGACTTAACTCAGGAGAAAGATTCAGCCATTAAATTGCAAGTGAAACTCCTAATGGATTTGAAAAGGTCAACGGTAAGCTGACGGATTTTTAGAGTTAAGCGAAAACTCTTGAAAAAATTTTTGGTACATTTTGACTAGTTAATTTTTATAGAGATTTTCTATGAAATTGTTCCTTTTGAAACATTGATTGTAATGACTTGATCTTTTCTTTATTTTAGCGTCGACAAGAATTAAAACTTAAAATTTAAATGAATAAAATTTGAATAAATTAATTAACATTTAAAAATATTTTCGAATTTTTATTTCCATAAGCTCTAGATAAGCTATTTTCTTGATCATTATTTAAAAAAAAATACGACTAAAAATGATAAAAAAAAATTCAAACTTCTTTCAACTTAATTTATTATTAATTTGATTTCTAAGAAAATCATATTCTGAGAAAAATTTTAATCTTCGTTGAACTCGAGCAAAAATAACTCTGCTTATGTTTTTGTCTTAAAAATCTTCTTATGCAAAAAAATGTACTTCAAAGATTAGGTTGAGATTAAAAAAAAAAAATCAAAATTGTCCTCTTCTCATGCAATGCTTATCGACTGCCTATGCTTATTAATCTCGAGTTTATAAATAAAAAATAAGGTTGGATAAAACTGGAGAGCTTAATGTACTCAGAGGAACGGGCATTGTTATGCAATGATTTTTTTTGCTTGGAGGTCGATAATATGGAAGTTTACTTTGAATAAATTTACAAAAATCAACTCAGAAAAACATTAGCTTTGATCAACGAAAAGCTTTGTAAAATTTTTTTTCGAAGCTTTTTGTTTGATATTTTTCTCTCACTTTCAGTAATCATTAAAAGATGTGCTATCGACGTGACAAAAAGTAATGACAAACAGAGCTAATCAATTACAACTATTGTCATAGGAGAATCGATGATCTTCTTTTAGCATTAAGCGACAATAAATATTGCGAAGTTAGTATTTAATATTTATGATTACTTTTTTCATCGAAAGTTGAGCAATTGGTAATAAATTCTGTTTCCCCAGAAGCCCGAGCTTACTTGAGTAGAATTTCGATTTTCTACTCTGTATTTAAAAGAAATTATTTCGATTTTTCTCGGATTTTCAACGCAACTAGTAATCTTGTCGGTTAATTTACTGGTTTTCTAATGAGATACATGTCCAAACCATGTCCAAAGTGAATTTTTATAAAAATTTAATTTGCTGTCAGTTGCATCGCGAAAATTTTTGCTAAATATACTGGCCATCATTTATTCTTTATTCATAAAAATAAAATTTTCATAGTTTTAATTATTCGAATCACTTTACATAAGGTTCGTTCAAATTTTCGATTAAATTTTTTTAAAATTAATTTCGCTCATTCGAATTTAGTTGAGTCTCTCTCAAAAACTTTTTTCTTGAGTTTTCATACAAAAGAATTTTGAAAAAGAGATGATTACACTGATTTTCTTTTCACTTAAAAGAAATCAAAAATAAACAAATTGTAGATAGATTATAAGTATAAGAGATTGTGAGATTGTATAAGAGTTTATTTTAACAGAAATTAAAATATTTGTTGCAAAAAATTGAATTTTTTTACAAAGTTAAAGCAAAATTTTCTAACAAGGGACACTTTTAACCTGAGAATGACCGATTTTAATCAAATTTTGCACACCAATTTAACATACAAAGGAATGTATAGTGTGTAATTTTAAGTTGCGGTATCGTAAGTGATCGCAAGATATTCCAGGTCAAAGATGTAATATATTGTGAGGTATAACTGTGTTAAGTCCTATTCAAAGGGAACTGAGCCTATATTGTTTTTGTCTCGCTTTGACCTTCTCTCTTTCTTACAACTTTTACTTTTATGACCACCGCACCTTAGAGAAAGAATGCTAAGAGGCAACCTAAACAGACATCACAATAGAAGAACGCTTTTCACTTCTGAACACAAAAGGTTACATGTATTTTCGCAATTCTTACGTTATATCCTAAGACTTAAAACTTTTACATAAACAAAACTATAAATTCTAATTATTTTCATTTTTCTCATTGGCCAGCGTATTCTGACAGACTAAGTTTAAGCCAATTAGTATAACCGAAAACACCTACCGATCTTACCTATAAATTACTTAACTTTACGCTTAAGAGGAGACTTTGGGAGTACTATTGTGAATGTAAGATTGAAGTAACTGGATGGTTCTCAATGAGTCTCTCATTACTTTATTTACTCATTTTTGTGTATTTTGTGTTAAATTTATTAATAAAAGTGTTTGTCTTGATTTGAACTATATAAAACTTTATCGGCGCGCATAAATTCGTCACAATATTCATATATTAAATCTATTTAAAACAAAAAGCCGAAAGCTCGATAGCATAGTGGTATCGAGCAGTGCTTTAAACACAAAGGCTTTTGGTTCAAATCCAATTTTGCCTATTTTATTTTGCTGTAAAATTAAAAACATAAACTTTAAAAAATGTTATTCTAATATCAAACGTTAATATTTACAGCAAAAAAAGGCAAAATTGGATTTGAACTAAAAGCCTGTGTTTATAGAGCTGCTTGAAACTACTATGCTATCGAGCTTTCGGTTTTTTTAAAATAAATTTAATATTATTTGTCCCCTAAAAATCTAGAATTACTTTAAATACTCCTCAAAAAATTAAAAGAATTTTCAATTTCTTTTACATTTGTTTTTATAATCTTTGCTTAGTATATATTCAAAAATTCATCACGTAAAATAAAGTTAGTGTTGTTTTTTAAAGTCACAAAAATCAGTCTAAAAAGTTTCTTTGGCGGCTGTTTTTAAAATCAGGCTTTGACATTTTCAGTAAAACCAAAAATTTTAGTTAAAGTTTTTTTAAACATTATCTTCTTTACATATTTAATACATAAAAGCTGAGTTTGTGAAAATTTTACACAGAAATGTATAATTTATAAACGATGACTCTGACTTTAAAAAAAAAACTGAGAAATTGAAAAATACGTAAGACTACTTTATATTACTTTTTTATAATCGACACCATTTGACTATCTGATTAACTTAATTCTTGAAGACTTCAAAAATTGGTAAAACAAGAGTAAAGTAATAATATAAATTCATTTTGGTCTAAAATTTATCTCCGTTCTCATTTAACAAGTCAATTATTTTAAGTTTTGTTACCTTTATCTAACATTTAGCACAAAGAATTGTGTGGTCCTTTTCGCACTGTTATCACTCTTCATATGGTTTTATTTTGAATAAGGCCTTAATTTATAAACTTTGAACTATACTAGATAAATGTTTTTTGCAATTTTAATACGTTAAATATATTTAAAGTACTAATTTTTTATCAGCAACACAAGTTTTTCAATGAAATTGGCTAAAGCGAGTTAAGACATAGTTCTCATTTTAATTAAATA
This sequence comes from Dinothrombium tinctorium, assembly GCA_003675995.1. NCBI lineage: Eukaryota > Metazoa > Arthropoda > Arachnida > Trombidiformes > Trombidiidae > Dinothrombium > Dinothrombium tinctorium. Next base: position 7,290 of record NCKU01001588.1, read on the forward strand.
TAAAATTATTTTACCAAGCTTTATTACAAAAAAGATTCAAATAGTTGACTCATTTAGGAATTATTAAGCTTGCTTCATCATGAATACGTTAAAAAATTTGATTTATATCGGCGGCAGAGTTCTTGGTCAAATTTATTAATTTAACTCGAAAGCATTCAAAGTTTTTTTTCTAAAGAATTTCATAAAATAAAAAACCCAAATGAATCCTATTCTTTATTAAACCAAAATTAAATTCAACCATAAGCAAACAACCTAGCGTTCAACAAATTGAGAATCACGAGTTTCAACGAGTTTGTCTGAGTTTTTATTGAATCAACTTCTACATCAAGTCAAACAAGACAAACTTACCGAGTGTTAAAGTCAGACGAAACAGTAAATTAGCTTTAGACTTTTTTTTTCTATTTCCAGCGAAAGATTCCTTTTAATTCACCGATGAAATTCGAGTAGAAGAAGAAGAAGAAAAAGTTAAACTTACTTATAAAGAGAAGCGATGAAAGAAAGAGCAAAACTTTGTTTTTTTCAGTTATTTTCACAAAAAAACTTTTTTAATTCTCCAGCGTTCAATTTCAAAAAGCGTGCAGCGATCGCCGAAGAATGTGAACACTCTAATTGGCATCTATCGAATGTCGGCTTCTTAAATACTCGCCACCCACAAAGAAATAACACGCGAGTAAATTATATTCTCTTTCGCCAGAGTTTTCGGATAGGTTCGGCGTGTACGCGAGCGTAGCGCATGTGTTACTCAGCTGTTTCGTTTCGAACGAATATGCCTAACTAAGTTACATTTAATTTTCGCTCTTACGCGGTTTAATTACACAAAGTAAAAATGTTGCGAGAGAGAGAGAGCAAGCGAGTAAATATTTGCTCGCTTTAAGGCAAAAAAACACAAGATTCGAAGTGATTATTTAGATATAAACGGGGTCAAACTTTCGATGTTGTATTTCGAAAAACACTTGAAATCAACTTTTGACAGAGATAAGAGCAAACGGAAAATGTTAATATCGTTAAATATTGACTCTTTCTTAGAAAGCGAATAAATTTCATCGATAATTACCGATGTGTATGCATTGCTCGTGAGCCATTCGCGAAATGCAGTAAACGCAACGCGCTCGAGGAAATAAGCCATTTCGATAGTATAACTTCTCCTGACAAAAATTATTTGAAGCCATTGTTTTCTGTTTTAAACCTTATCTTCTATAAAACAAATATTTCGGCTTTTTTTATTTTCAAGTAAATCGCACACTGATTACCACATATCACACGCAAAAGTGTTTGAATCGATTTTTTTTACATTTCTTGAAAGTTATAATCTTAGAACACACAATTATTTATTTAAGTTTAATATCATGAACAGTAGAGTCGACATATTTGAATTATTTACGTGAAAAATACAAAATTTAATAAAATGTTCTTTAAGTGACAAAAATATTAAATTCATAAATGTTTAAGTGAAATTTTAAAATTTTCTTCTTTCTGAGTTTTGTCACTTAACATTATGAGAATCAAATTAAAAAAAAAAAGCTTTCGATTCTTGATTTAAAATTTAATTTTAAATAAAATTTGATTTGTTGTTAGATAAACAAATGAATATGCAAATTGTATCCATGGATTGTAACTCAATTTGACTCGCTAAAAACTGTAGTTAAACTCAACGATCTAATGGTGCGGCAACTAATTTGAAATTCACTTTTCGTTAACAACAAAAAACTTAAAAGAGTAAAAGTTTCAAATATTTCTGTATCTGCAGTGTTGATCATATATTCAGTTCATTGCTTTGAAAATTACACAAAGAATTATGTTAATTGGCACCGGATTACCTTTGACATCGTAATCGATATTTTATCAAACATTTCTTTAGTTTTTTTTTATTTAATTCAATGTTTAAATCTTCACTGTTAATCTCGGTAAAATTAAATAATTTTGAAATACTTCATAGGTATGAGAATGATTTGATGAAGAGAAAATATTAAAAGAATTTCGAAAATCAAAAATCTCTTAGCCGTCGCTATAATTTTCTCGGCCATCTTGCAGGAAAAAAATTAAAAATAATTCATTGATATTGGCTGACACAATGAGAAACAATTGTGTTCTAAATTATGAAATGAATAATTTCACTTTTATTTTGTTTATTGCTGCTTACACGTTTCTATTACATCTTTAACTATCATCAGAGAAACCGCAATGCGGCTAACAATCGTAATTAATTCTTATTTACTCGCCTAATGCACTTATCCATTGATTACTTTGTTTCTTTCCATCATCTTGACTTATTTTCTTACTTTTTATGTATGCAAATTACTTTAAGTACTTTACGCTTGTTTTATTTTCTCCTACAAGGAGAAAACTAATTTACATTTAAATAAATTTTACTCCTATATGAGATAATTTCTATGTAAACAGCTGATCCATTGAGATAAATTTCCAAACAAATTGAAATTTTCTTATTAATTTTTAAAAGCAATTTTGACATTTTTGTGAAATAAAAATTTTTATTTTGAAAACATCGAATAAATAATGAGAATAAATCGATGTTCACTCGTGCAAAAAGCATTAAAAGCACAAGCTTTAAAGTTTTAAATTTACTAAAACTCCCTAGAGCCAAATTAACAATTTTTGAAAGCATTTTTAGTTTTACTCTAAAACTACAAAATTCTAAATTGAAAATTTTAATCATTTAGTAATCGCGTTAAACTCAATATTTGGTTCTTGAATATTAAAATTTAAATAAAATAAAAATTAAAATGCATTTAGTTAGCGTAACGTTTGTTCAAGCTCTTTTCAAATTCAATTACTTAACCAAAAATAAGCGCTTGAAGATAATTCTTTCATTTTGCTTTATTTAAAGTAAGCTGCGTTCAAAAAACAATAATTTGAAACAAACGAACAGCTTCTAAACGATTGTTCTTTTCAAAATTTTAATTCTACGCAACTTGATATATTCAAGAATTTTTCTTTTGTTTTCAATTGGTTTCAAACTTTGCCAAGACATTTTTCGAAAAGTATTTCTAACTCTCTTGCTAATCATCTATTCTTAATCTCGCCGCTAAACTTTGTTTATTAAACTTTCGATAGTTTTCATCGAAGTTTGACTCAATTATAAAGCTTCTTTAAAGTGATTTATGAAACGAGTGAGTTATTGTTTTTTGCATTTTCTTCGCTCGAAAGGTAGTCGAAATCGAGCTTGAAAGATAAATGCGGTCAAATGTCATACTTTATTCGACTTTTTATTGCTTCATAAAAAGAGAGCGCACTGAGTAAGCTTCTTTCTCTTTTTTTTCTAACGGCGATACATGAAAGAAAGCAAAGAAAATCAATTTCTACGCAAAGAACTCTGTTGACTTTTCTCACCGTAAAAAGAAAGATGATGAGCAAATTTTGCTCAACTATTTTTGGACACACCTTAAAGTGTTTGCTATCATAATCAGTCATCAATCATATTTTTTTTACGTTCAAAAATAAAATTCAAAAATTTTTACTTTCTGTTCTAAATTCCCATAAGAAAAGAAAGTGAATTTGTCAGCGACAGCAAAAGACCACAGCTAATGATCTAAACATCGTAGATCGTAAACAAAGTAGGTGGCTGCGCTTTTTCCGCTCTTCCGAAAACATTGCTATTTGCGCGATTCATTTCGCTATCGAGCATTACATGCAAGAATGGCAATTATTTCTCGTTTAATTCGAAATTGTTTTCGCGTAGGATTACACTGTCGACAACGATTTTATCGAGGCTATACGTCGATTTTACTTAACGGTTCGTGAACAAACAAAAAAATGCATCATCTTAACTGTAAATTATCTTCTTGTGATTTGTGCTTTTCTAAGTTAACAAATTTTTGCGTCGTGAAAGTGAAATCTTCAAGAATGTTTAAGTGAATATTTTCGAATCGATCGAATTTAGTTTTCAAATTTTAATTTTTATTTGTTAAGCTCTTTATATTTTCGAATGAACTGGTTCTTCTCTAGCAACGCGCTACGATTCGATATTTTCTCGATAATTTTAAATGCTTCAAAGTTGTTTTTTCATTTTTTATTTAAAACAAGTAGTACGAAGTAAGCAACTTATTTCAGATACGAAATTTCTTTGAATTCAACACGATGATATCGTTAAATTCAAAGAAAAAAGTCGCTTACTTCGTATCAATTGTTTATTTTAGTTTCGAAGTGGCAAATAATTTTTACGCTTAAAATATCGACTAATTCATCATGAGTTTCGTTTATCACCAACATGAATTCAACTTTTCGAAACAATTTTTGTTCTTATATGCAAGTAAAATTTTTTAATGAGCTACAGTTAGAAATAAGAATTTAATTTTTTTTTAATTTTTGATTAGATTTTTTTAATTTTTACAAATAATTTCATTTCTAATTCTCATGTCATTTCTCTTTTTTTAATTTCATCTAATTCGATTAAAATATTTTAAGAACAAGTTTTCGCTCGCTTTACCCGAGCAAATTGTTTGAATTTTTTTCATTCATTCACTCAACAAAATTATGATTTTAAACTTTTTTTAATCAAAAGGCTGCAAATCCGTGAATTTTCTAGATTTTAAAGTTAAGAAAATTTAAAAATTTCAAAAAAATATTTGATTTTATCAAGTATTTCATTCCGTTTAATTGCTTTTGAAAATGCTTTCATTCTGCTGATAAACATATTTTTTTTAAATCGACGGTCGAATTTTTGTTCAAACTTTTTGAATTCACCGCATAAAAATCAAAAATTTATTTTATATTTAAAAAAAGGCACAAGAAAATCACAAAAAAAAGTTCACAATCACAATGTAAAAAGTGAAAAGACAAACATAAACGAAATATTTTGAATAAATGAAAAGCGATCAATTTTTTTGATTATCTTTGAAGTACGATATTGGAGCCTCCTTTCTTGCCACCTTTGTCGCCGGACGAGACCACCAGACGGCCAGGACGCATTACAATGTTACTGTGATGATTGGAGATCACACTGTAGCCGGGTCCGAGTACGATATTCGAACCACCTTTGTCGCCAGCGGTCACCGAATAAGCGAACAAAACGATCGCGAATAAAATGTAAAAATTTTTCTTGAAAATCATTTTTTTCTTCACAGTTTAAGTTTTAAAAAAGTTTTAAAGTTACTTTGAAGATAATACAAATACAAATAAAATAAAAAATCGCTTTGATCACTTCAGTCTTTTTTGCTTTTTAAAAGTGAAAATTTTTCACGCTTTTTATTATAAAGCGAAAAACGCATTCACGCTTCGTTCCGCTAAATAATTTCCGCAAAAAGTTTTTTTTTTCGGTTAAATTCGGAAGCTGTAACACACTCACTTTCACAGCCATGCGACAACAGCAGTTGTGCACTGTTGCAAATTGTCTCGTTCACTCGTTCATTATAATGAAACTGTAATCAAAATGTTTCGTCACACTGATTCGCAGTATACACTAATTACCGTTTTAAAACAGCGGAGTATGTAAGAAAATAAAGTAAAAACGACAAAAGTAGCGTGAAATTTGCTTCATAATTCACTATTTTTAGCTGCTAGTTTAATGAAAATAATTTCGCTTTACCTGCACGGTGTCAATTCATAAATTCATTTTCAGGTAAAAAAAAAAATTCAACTGGCGAAATTCAACTTCGTTTTCTGCCTAATGAAATATTGTGCAATTTAAAAAAATTTACATTAATAAGCTTTCGATTATTTCATTTTCGGGTACAGTCGTTTTTAAAAAAAGAAAACCGCAAAAAAAGTAAAAATAATAAGTGGAACAAATTTAATTGTTTGCAGAGAAATTTTTTAAAATGTTCACGTTTTGCTTCAAACAAACTTAAAACATCTTAAATCAAATTTGAAAGTAAAGATCGATACAAATCATTAAAAAATTAAAAGAAAAACAACTTCTACAGGAACTATTAGGGCGAATCATGCGTGAACACTTTGCTTTATAAAATGTGCGAATGTTTGCTGGAAAAAAGTAAAAACGTCGAAGATTTCAAAGTGTTTTCCAAAGAATCAAAATTAAAATAATTTTGAAATCTTAATTTTTACGTCCGACATTTTTAAATTTATTTAAGAATTCTTTCTAAATTCTTTTTTGTTCTAACTAACACAAAAGCAATTTAATTGACTATAATGAAATCGTCATATGGAAAGAAAAAAAATTGAAAAACTATTCTTCACTCATTTAAACACATTTTGCTATTCACCTTCATTCGAATATACTGAAAGCTGTTTGTTAAAACAAAATTGATAACTTTGCTCGATTTTACTTTCGAATGCTTTTAATTTTGTCGCGAACTTTGGTCAAAATTGATGCGTTTCAGAGTGATAAGATATTAAACGATCGATTCAAAACAAACATTCATTCCAAAACTGTACATATCACATGGGTGAGTACCTCGCTTATACCTTGTCCGGAAAAATTAAGTTTTACCGAAAGGTTTAGAGAAGAAATCAGTCAATTTCTTAATTTATTAGTTCTGGAGAAGCAACTGCGAAAACAAAATTGGTGCTTACAGTGAAAGAGCTTTTTGTATGAAACATTTTCATAAGACACAAAGTTTTGAAAGTGTTCGGAAAGCTTTAAATTTGAATTTCCTTCTTCTAAAGTTTGTTCACTAAAAAACTATAAAAAAAATAAGCAGAAAATGTCAAAGAAAATTATTTCCTCCGCAATCTTCAACGTAAGTAGAAAATCACGATTTTGGCGCCGAAAAAGCTTTGTGATGTCAACCAAAGTCTAAAAGAAGCCTACGAAGTGATTTAGAAGACGCCCTCTTGAATTCGCATTTTATTGCTCATCGGTTAGGAAATCGGCAGAGATTTTCAGAATGTGGTTTTGTCTGATAAAAGAAGTGCAAGCGCTTGTGGAAGCGGATTAAAATGATTGCGGTTTGCTTTTGTATATCATCTCTCGAGATACTCGCGTCTGGTAGTAAGAAAAAAAAATGAACCAAATGAGAAAAAATTAATGAGAGTTTGAAGCTCTCTCTAGTAAAATTTAAATTATAATCAACGTTCGTCGGCAAAAAATTATTTGTCAAGGGAAATTGCTTTCGCGATCAACTTGTCATTTTCATTCGTGTCGAAACGCGAAAATTCATCTTGAGATTAGAAATTTTATTATAATCTTGAAAATAAATTAAAATTTAAAAAAATGTTATCAGCGAACAAAAAATGAGAACTTTTGTAAAAATCGCGTTGAGATTTTTCTAATGCTAACATTAAGAGCAAAGTATTAACGCGTTTGATATGAATAAAATCAATGAACAATAATCTGATAAAGAACTTATCTTATTAATAGAATAATCTTAAAATATTATTCGTACAAAGAAATGATTTTTTGGTTAAATTTAAACTTTAAAAACTTCTTAAAACGAATTTGAAATTTGTGAAGGAGGAGAATTTGTTTCGCGTTGCTAGGTTTTATGCGTAGAACATGTAACAAATGCGAATTTAAAATAAAATTTAAAAAAGAAAATCAAAGCTGATTTATTTAATTTCGAAATTTACGAACAAGTTTGAATTTTATTTTCCGCTGGATTGTAAATTCACGAAAGAAGATTTAACAAAGGAAATGAAAAAAAGTTTTCAATTGAATACACGACTTTAACTCATATGAAAAGTTTTTTTAATGTTCAAAGTATAAAATTTAGTTCTAGCTAGTTATTTAAAGGCAATGAGCCTAGAGAGCTCACGTTTACGAGCATGTGAATAACAAGTGCGTAAATGCGGAAACTTTCTCTTCTTTCGATTATTTTCGAGTACAAGTCGAGAAAATTGCATATCTCGTGTCCGATAAGCGAAGCGTGGTTAATTGAAAAAATGATGAGTCGGATTGGATTCGGCAGCCGAACAGCAATCGGTGGCGTGTATACTTTATTAATATGATGCGCAGCGGAAATTGAATTTAGCAGTTCATTTGCTTCTTGTCGTTTGCAGTTCATTATTTATACGTTCACGTGTTTTAATTTTAGAATCAAATTGAAAGCAATGTTAACTCTCACTGTTGTCGTACGCTCGTCGTTTTAAAAGAAGCTACGGTAAACAATGAGAAGCATTTTTCTGGTCTAGAAAATTCGCTAAAATTTATTTGAAACAAGAGTTTGAAAAGAAAAGAAAAATTAAAGCAAAAGAATGAGCAATAGGAGTAAGAGAAAATAATGAATTTCGATAAAGTTTATAATTCTTAAAATAATAGAGAAGCAAAATGCGAATGAAAATGAAAGAAAATTCAGTTCAAAAGGCCATTCAATGCGATCACTTTTATTGAATTTCATTGCAATTGAAAAAATTGAAATCGACAAACTCGCGCTAAAATCATTGATCCGCGCATTAACTGTAGATAAAGCTCAGTGACATTTTAAAGCTTATCCCTATGCGTTATTATTATTACAATAATATGACGTTAATCTCAAATCTTTTTTTGAGAAACGATTCGTAAAAACAATTTTTTCAAAAGAGGAAAAAACTTAAGATAAGCATCGCGTGCGGTTTATATTTAAGATAACGCGTTTATTTAATTGAAAAAGTTACTTTAAAAGCAGCTAATTCGCTGATTTGTTGCTAATTTATTTTATTTCGAGGCTATATTTCGCTTTAATGATAATTAAAAACCGTACTTAATCCACTTTAAACTCGTAACTCAAATTACTTATTTTTTGCAAAATTCAATGCAAATTGTTTTGATTATCAGTATAAACAGTACTAACCATTTGTTCGTAAGCAAATTATACTTAGGCACACAAAAATTATTTATTCAAGTGAAGTTTTGTTATTTAACTTCTTTCCAGATTAGCACGTACACCAGCAATTAAGCAAAAGAGTTTAAGTCAGCAGAAACTGTTCGTCGTTTTCAAATGCGTATTCAATTTTGAAACACGCTTTTTCTGTTTAAATGGCATAAGATGTTCAAGTGAAATAATCATTTGCTTCTTTCTAAATTTTGCTTATTTTTTTCCTTAAAAGATCACAAGGATGTGACGAAATCTTTTTCATTTCTCAATTTTTTTTACGAGTGAATAATTTTTTGGTAGTTTTCTCAACGCTGTTTGCTCAATTTCAAATTTGTATTGAGTACATGAAAAGTGAGAGAAAAAAAGATCAAAACACAATTTTTCAAAGGGTCAAGCATTTCGAAACAAACTAGTTGCTTTCAAGTGAGTATCGCTTCTTTTTTTGGCTTTATCTCTAAGAAATCGTTGCGCTTCGACAATATAATGTAGCTGCTTAAGGATTGAATCGAAACTTTTTTCGATTTTTTTTCCTAATTATCGGTTTAAAAACATTTTTCCGTAATTGTCGCTCGCTTTAAAAATTAACTTTATCTTATCTTATCATATTCACAAGTTTGTTCGCTACTTTGAAACAAAAAAAAAATTAAATTACAGTATTTTGTTCAATAGTTAAGCTTGATTGTAATACCGCTTAAGTGAAAATTTTACGCATTACTTCTAACAAGTTCGATCACCAAGATAAATTCCGAGTTCTTAAAGCTGTAGTTGAAATAGCGAATCGATTGTAAATAAATGCAAATGAAAACAGTGTTTACTGAGTAATAATAATAGTAATTGTAAATATTATTATTATTACGTTGATCGCGCAACTGATACAACACAGCAGGTTACCGCTTTTAAACAATAACCTACATTCACTTCCGAAACTTTTTTTATGTTTTGAAAGTTTTTTTTTAAATCACTTCTTTAAACACAAATAGCAAAGTAAAAAAACAGCGACAATAAATTCGAGTTGTGAAGAAAAGAAGTTGAAGTTTCACGTATTGTAAAAAAAAACTTTTTTAAAATTTTAAATATTTCTTGTCAATCGCTTGACTTTTGAATTTTTAAAAATTGCTTAATACAGTCGACCTTTTTCGGAGAACTTGTATAAAAAATAATTTTTTTTTACAAGCGTAAATTTAAAGAAAATTCTAAGTGTTACACAACAGTTTATAATTTATTTTTTTAACTTATCAAAGTAGGTGAACGAGAAAATAATTTTTAAAACATTTTTTTTATCTCCTCATCTTTCTTTAATTAAAAAATTAAGTTAGTTTCAACACTCAATAAAATTTTAAACAGCAAAAATTTATTCACAAATATTTAATTAATTCATTATCGATGTGAAAATATGTCAATTCGCTTGATCGATGCATTAGAATCGAGGCAGTGAAACGTTTTCTCGTTTTTTTTTTTCAATTAATTCTTATTTTTTTTTATTTTGTATGTTTTTAAATGAATTTCGAACTACAAGCTTAATAATTACACCTTTTATTTTGGTCTCTAAGCAATATACAATCGGTCAAAAAATTAAACTTTGATAGTTTAAATGCAAAAAAAAAAGGAAAACAAAAACCTCTACTCCTTGTTCTTCAGCTTGAACCACTTCCGCATTAACTGTTCGTCGTCTACATTCTCTGTTTTCGTTTTCAACTCTCTTACGATTCTCTCCTCTTCTTCCAATGCTTCTTCGATACACGCTTTCGGCGCGGTCGCAGATTTCTGCAAAGGTGTCCGAAGCGTGACCAATTTCGGGCTTTTCAACTCATCGGTGCATGTTTCGCAGTCGGCAAACGGCAGTTTAGAAATCGACGGCGTGTCCGGCGATTTTTCGTCTTTCATTTGTGATTTGGGGGGAAAAGATAATCTCTTGCTTTCAAAGCCAGCTCTTTTGTTTTGTGAGGATGGGGAAAGTGTGGACAGCAACGAGCTTTGCGTGCTCCATCGTGAAAATCCTTCTCTATTTGATAGCGAAGGTGTTGAACGACAACGCTGCAACATTTTCTCGGTAAAAGAGCCAGAATATGAGGGTAAACGTGAACTTTTTCCAGCTCCTGTAGCGGCTTTTTCGGCAGCAACACGCGACGCGAGAACTGGAATTTTTGAATACGTCGTCGTGGTTGTCGTTGTGGTCTTAGCGTTCGATGTTGTTGATGTAATCACAGGTTTGTTGTTCTCTTCTAAAGATTTGTAATTGTCGAAATTGAATACACTAAGCTTAGGCAAGTCTACTTTGAAATACGTTTGTTTTGGACTCGAAAACTTAGCTAAATTCGAGGGCGATGAAGTTTTAATCTCTTTTTTGTTGTTGGGATTGTTTGTTGAAAGATCTTCTTCTCCATCCATTACTGAAATCAAGTTTATGTCGTCAAATATAGAGCTGCCTTTACCACTTAACGAGGAGATCGTTGTCTCAGTCTCATCTTTATCGTTTTCATTGCTCTCCATCCTTTTCAAAATTGTATTGAATTCTTTTATCGCATTCACTGGCGTCGCTATGTCTTCAATTTCGTGATCAATACTTCCAGTCGATTTGTTCCCAACAGAAGTGGTTTCATCGTTTGTTTCTTCCTCTTTGGTCTCTTTTGTATCTGTCATAATTTCTGATGAATTGCGATCGCTTTCCTCTCGCACTGATTCGCTTTCTTCTGTAGGATTTGCACTCTGAACAGCATTTTCTACTTCTTTTACGACCTCAACGTTTTCAGACGCATCAAATTCATCAGAATCAAAATCTTTATCAGTGGAATCACTTTGGTCCCAAGAGCTTGAGTCTTCAGTTTCATCATCATCTGTGTCCCATTGATCGGATTCTAAGTTTAACAACTTCGTCAACTCGTCCTCATCATAAAGCTCGAATGAAATCGATGTGTTCTCATATTCAATTCTCTCATTGAGCACTTTCTTTGGTTCGGTATTCAAATCTTTTTCTTTTTCTTCGTTTTTCGTGTCTATCACATCTTTGCCGCGATTTTCATCAGATTTTGGTTCTTTGCTTCTCAAATCGACATCGTTGTTATTCAGAAGAAATATTTCTTTCCATTTCATTCGTTCTTTGAGTCGCGTTTCATATTCGTTATCAGTTGATGTTGTAGTCAAAAACGCTGTTTTATTTGAGGATACAGGTGGAGGTGTGATAGGGACGTGTTTGGGAGCGAGTTTTTCTTCTAAAGATTTAGTTTTCTCTACAATTTGATTACTTTTCGCCGAATTGTTATTATTATTATTTACTTTGTTTTTACAGCATAGAATGCAGAGATATTCGATATTAGCAGCGTCTTCTTTACCGCGATTATTTACTGACAAACAATCAGTTACCGTTTTGCTTCTTACTTCGGATAATTTCAGCGTTATATCACAACGTGCACACTTTAAACAACTACGATGCAATATCGCACCGTTAAGTAAGATCTTATCTACAGGTGCGACCGGATTGTGACACTTGGTGCACGTTTTCGTTTGCTTCTTCTCATCTTTCCACTTTTGCGCTTCTTTTACGATATTAATATTTTCTTTACTCTCTTGAGTATTGTTTTTCACCTCTTTCTCATTGACCACACTTCGATCTTTCAACTCCTCCTTCAACAAATTAATCCATTGACCCTCTTTATCTTCTTTGCGCTCTCTTCGCACCGGTTTGTGACGCTCATCAACATTAGACAATTGCTTTTGAATGTATGACAAATGTTTTTCGAACCCTTCCTTCTGCTCCTTCGATCGTGGTTCAGGGGATTGCAATTTTGGCGACGGGGTGACTATTTAAAGAAGTTCAACGATTAAATTGGGCGATCATACTTCGAAATTATGCATAAAAAGACAGTAGGGGCATGCAAGAAATTTTAATCACGTGCTATTCATAGATAATATCACAATAGAAGGAATAATAACAAAAAACCAGCCACAAACCAAACAAGCAAACGAAAGAATAGAAGAAAGATTTAAAGTCGAGATCAAAATCAAAGTAAGGTCCTTGTAGATGATCTTCCCACTCAAACGAATTCTTCTCACCTCTCTGTCTCTCCTCCCAACACTTGAAATTCCAATCATCAGGGGTAAACTTGCCAACAAATTTAATTTCCTTTTCCATCTTCTTACGAACTTGTTCCTTCAGCGCTTTCTCTTGATTGCGAGGATCGAATAACTGTTCAAGCGTAGAGGCTGTAGCCATTACATGTGAGCCAGATTTCGTTGAGGGCAACCTGACTTGTTTTTCGATCGGTTTCTGGTTCTCAGAATACGATAAGCCACTGGCCGCGTAAAGTTTAGCTTCCAAATCTTTTACACGGCTGTTGAAGCAACCCTTTGAAATCGACGAAACTTCTTCGGAAACGGAAGACTTTGAATTATTATCATCCATGAGCCAAGCTGCTTTGCTTTTAAGCTGTTGCTGCATGTGATTGATATATTGTTGCTGTGCTTTAGTGTGAGTTTGATTATCTTCACTAGTTATCCGAAGAAGCTGCTCACGCTGACGACGATGTCGCATTGCAGTCTCAATATCTTTAGCTCTTGATCGCCCAAGCTGCGCCATCGTTGTTGCTGACGGCGATAAACATAAGTCGTAAGATGCCTGTTGAAGGATTTTGTTGCCCGAAGGAATAGAAGATGACATGATGTTCGAGCCATTATCTTCACTTGACATCAGACCCTTGTAATTTTCTTCGAAAGCAGCCAAACTTTCTTCGTAAGATTGATGAGAATTGGTCTCTTTCAAGAATGTTTCTTCCGTCTTCTTCTCGTCGTTGCTATTTACAATTTCGCCCGTAAATGGAGTGGTTGTGGCTATTGTAGCTCTTCGAAGCCTTTTGAAGGCTAAATTACGCTTGCGTTTCATTTCTGGCGATGGAAATGGATCTTCATAAAGTAGGTATTTGCATTGATGAGGCAATAATGTAAAAGTCAAATTAGGATATCGCGTGATCGGGTTAATTGTGTAAGCAGGGTAATTTTGGCTTAAATTTTCCGATTTCGTTTGCCCCAATAATCTGTAGATCGATTCTCGTTCGGACAACACTTTAAGGATTTGTTCTTCGTCTTCGATGGTCCTGCATCGATGAACCACCCATTGGCGAACAAGCCAAGCTGCATCCATTGAAGACAAAAAGCCTCGGCCGCAGCCCGAACCAGTCGGCCAAAACGGCTCTAAGAGCGAATCGCCCACAAGACTAATTAACAATAAGCCTTCGTCTTCAATACTGCTGCTTTTTGTTGAATCACTTTTTATCTTTTTACACGGTTGATGACCAGTAGAATGATTGCTTTTATCACAGATACATGAACTCGGAGCATATCTTACGATTCGCTTCGCCCGACAAGCGTTTTCCGCCGCATACATCGAAGTGAAGTCAAACATAGCCACATCTGCTTCACCGTAATGATTTAATGCAAAATTCAGTGGTTCGTAACCTGAAAAAAGAGAAAAAAGTGATTGTAACGAAGAACAAAATGAATATGTAACCTGTTGTCCATCTTGCCGCATCTCTTGCATAATTAAGTAATTGATTTCGATTTATATTGGTGGGTGCAAGCAACGCTCTTGTGTCGGAATAATCTTTGAAAAGTACACCGCGGGCTAATAGCGAGCTTTTTTTAGCAGTCATAACAAAATAGTGCGTGTCATCCTTGTAGTAACATATATTCTCTAAATCAATTCCAGTCTCTTCGTGAAGAGCTCTGTAATAAGAGAGAGAAAAAATTTACAGATTTAGCTTGAAGATGAATGTGGCGAGGACAGAATGATGAATTAGATGAAAAAAAATTTTCTTTGATGTATGTGAGGCTAAATTTAGTAACTTTTTAAAATTAAATTATCTTAGATATTAAATTTCAAAAAATTCTTTACTCTTTTTTTAACCATTCGATCAAGTTAAATATATATTTTCATTAAATTTTTTTCAACTCTAAGTTAGATTTGCGAATGATAAATTCACAAACATACACAAACACATATACAAACACACTTAGTAAAGATTATGCATCAATGAGGTAGCAATTTTAAATGCTTCTTGACGCACTCGAAAGCAACTTTTTTTCATATAAAATGTGATTAACAGCTTGATTTCAAATTAATGAAAAATTTATTCTCACTTATCGCTTTTGATCTTAATAAACGGCAGCAAACGTTCAGTCAAATTATAATTGAAATCTAATTACACGCGATAATATATATTCACTACTATAAATCTTTTGAAACGGTGGATTAGTCGATAAAGAAGTGAACACATCATGCAACGAAACGTTTTGCGCGTATCGTGGTTTGCAATTGTTTTGGAAATTAAAATATATACGCGTTTGTGCCTATCTTTAACTGTGAATTGATCAAGAAAATGATCGAAACGAGCGGAGCAAAGCGCAAAAACGTGAATGTTATTAAAAATATATATCTAGCAAAATGGTAAGAAGGTAATCTTTGATTTATAAGTAGCGAAGAGAGAGAAACATAAACTCGAATGCCTGGAAGTGAGAATCTTTTCTCAATGCGCAATTTTTATTATCAATCGATGGTCAAAAAATTATTTTCAAAACTGAATATTCATTGAAATGAAACCGATTTTTTTTTCTCAATTCAAGAAGCTTCTATTTATAGCTGCGTTTGGAAAATGACAATCAATCGCTTCCTAAAAGCGAAGAGAGAAAGAGAGATACGCATGAAATCGATTCGATGAACAGCGAGAACGGAAACCCTCAATTAGATCGCCTAGTGATACTTGCAAGAAAACGTTCACTTTTTAAATGCATAAAAAGGTCGTAGTCATCGACGATTGAAGTTTTTCACTTAAAGCGATCGCAGTTAATGAAAGAAAATTGTCGAGATAGAATCAATTATGCGGGTTGATTATGTTCACTAATGTTCGTTGTCATTCTTTGTGAATCTGATAATTATTTTAAAAAGTTCTTTTAACCAGTTTTCTTTTACTTGCCTTATGGAGTCTTTTACTTGCCGCCGTTTATGCATCGAAAATTTCAGTTTCAATAACTGATAAGATTACATTGATCTCGGAACGCATTACACACACACACACACAAATTTAGACAAAAAAGTCCAATGCACTCAAAAAGCAAGAGACACAAAAAATGTTTGTTACTTACTTAAACAATTGTTGATTATAAATAAATGAGATGCCACTTATCTCTGGAATCTGAGCTTCGGATAATGTGTGGTTGTTAATAAAATTAGCGGTGATCGCGATCGCAAGTCGTCCTCTGAACTCTTTACGTGGAAAAAAATCTGCCAAAGTGTTGCGCCTTCCGTCCGCCCCTACGAGGATATCAAACGAATATGTGTGCAATTTTTCAAGTAAAGCGTTGTAATCGAGACAAGAGCTTGCAGTCAACGGATTGCTCGAAGTTATACTAAAATGAGCGAATGCACCAATATAATTATCACTAATACAACTCCAACTTTCACTTCCACTTTTTCGCCGATGTCGATGACAACAACACCGGCAATCATCCAAAGCTTGTTTACATGCATTTTCAGATACTTCATTCGTTTTGCATTCTTTTTCATTTTTCTCCACCTCTTGTCGCTTATGGCTCACATTTTCGTGGCAGTTTGCATCCTCTTTAAATTCGCCATCGTTAATGCTCTCTTCCTCTTCAAGTACTGATGAAATGCAATTTCCGTCTATGACTTCTTTCTCGTAACAAAAGCTAATTTTTCGTTTACATGTAGGCGTCGTTGGAGAAGTTGAGCAAGACGATGGCTGCAACCCATTCGGAGAAGTCTGCCTACTCGAAGATTTGTTAGTTGTCAAATTTCTCGGACATATTTCTTCGAAGGTTATATTTTCAATAAACTCGCAGCCAATGATTAAAGCTAATTTGATTAACATTAATTGCAGCTGTCGAATGCTAACGTGATCGATTGAGCCTGTATTGAAATAATGTCAATAAGATGTCAATGATATATTGCTTGTGAACAGCATCAATCAACGAACCTGCACAAAATTTGCCGTAAAATTTTTTGCCCGCTAATTGCTTCAAGTCGGAAATGACAAACGGCCAAAGATGAAGCACATTGTTTCGCGAGAAGCGATCACGTTTCTCAACGATAACCACATGATTCGCGCCGAGAAATTGTAATTCTATCGCGGTACGCAGTCCGCACGGACCTCCGCCGACGATTAAGCAATTACGATTTTGAAGTACACAGTTTGTATTTGAAGTCGAATAGTGGTGATGATGACTGCCGTTTGAGGTAATATTTTTCGACGGATTACTGGTACCCGAATAGTGATACACACGATTACTAGCTTTTCGGTCGATCTTTAGAAAAATTGATTGCGATTTCCAATTCTTGTCTAATCGATTATTACCAGTGATGCCTTTCTTCAATGCGGGATAAAATGTATTGAATGGACCAGGTTTTAAGTCTAAAATAAATTTGAAAACGAAGAGAGAGAGAGAGA
>NCKU01001589.1:0-24209 GCA_003675995.1 Dinothrombium tinctorium
TATTGTTGGCAATAGTACTTCCTAATAGAAGTGGAAACGGGGTTAAAATAGAAATCCCAAACGCGGCCATAAGCTGGGCTGTCCCGTCTGGTAAAGCTCGTAAGAGACGGGAGGATTTTTCCCGTGTCCCGTTTCCACCTCTACATCATAATAGTTTACAAAATATAAAACTATTGAGTTTAGGATTACAAAATCACTATTACAGTCAAATTCAATTCATTTACCGGTTTTGTCAAAACTATTACCGATTTTGTCAATGTAGACAAAGCTCTTTAATGCATTAAAATTAATAGCTGCACGTAAAATTGATCTTCTTTAAAAATCAAGACTCTGTTTTCTGAAAACTTCATTTGTTAAATGCATCGCTGGAATGCTTAATGTATTTTAAACAATTTAAAAATCAGGTAAAAATTAAGAAAAATTTGATAAGGTTGGTAATTAAAGTAATTTTTATGTGCGGTGTGCTGTATTCAGAAAGCGAACGGAGTCCCATGTTCTGATCCTGTCCGTCATATGTGCGGCTATTATTTTTAATGAATTATTATCTTTGTTTTCACAGGGCTCTGCTTTTCTTCTCATCACACGAAGATATATTCAAGCATTGTATTTGACTTCAATGCAAACCGGTAAAACAAGCGACAAAATCGTTAAAAGATTTGACAACTCTCAAGGTAAACGCCTCTGTCTGGTAATAGTTTCGACAAAACCGGTAAATGAATTGAATTTGAATGTAAAATAAAAATCATTTTCAATTGTAAGAAAACGCAATTTCTGGTTTACAATTTTTTTAAAACTTCGAATATAATTTACTTATTAATCATAAGAGTTTATAAATATTGTTTTGTTGCCTCTAAAATTTTTTAAAAATTTAGCATGATGACAAAAAAAAATTAAATTTTGACCGAGGAAGAATGCTCGCAAGCAGTTTTTAATGTTTCCATCGTTTTACTGGGCCCCGAAAACAAATAGGAAAGTTGGCTTTACTTGGAGTTGTGCTTGACAGTCGAAAACCTTCCCTCATCGATGTTGAGTAATTTTCGCTTTTATGTTTTACTAATTCATTTGAATACGGAGAAAATACAGCAGCAGCTCGTCCAACCATTGAGCAAGCAACTTTTTTCTATTTTCAGCATATGCAATTCGATGAATCTGTATTATTAGTTAGTTATTGTTGTTCATGCCTTCGCCAATTCAAAAGCACTTACTTCACACCCTTTCAATTTATGGCATGCCGTGATTTTCAAAATAAGGCGGCATGGTTGTCAACTAGAGCTATAGAAGCTTAGGGAATCGAAAAAAAGAGGCCTGAATCTTTATCCAATAAATTCTTTTTGAAATAAGTTTTAAAAAATGATCAATGTAAATAAGCAATAAATTTAAAAATGTATTTTAAGTGGTTCAGTTTTTAAAGGCATGTCGGTATAAAGTGATAAAAAGCACATTCGAAAAAATCGAATTTCAGGATACAAAGGCATAATACGGAATATGGTAATATGCATTTTGCTAGCTTTAACGCGACTTTACAAGTTTATTTTGATATTTTGCCGAATTCGCCAAACTCAACTCTTAAACGCTAATTAGTTCCTGCGACAATTTGTTTTCACGCTTCGAGAACACGAATTGCTTTTTTGCGATAGAGCGAATTGTCGACACTGTTCGAATAGCGGGCGACGAACTCGAGCAATTCATTTATTTTCGTTTGCGATCGCAAAGCTGACCAACCACCAGGAATGCGCCTGGCGACGATTTTCGTCCATTTGTTTTGCCGAAAGTCGATGCAAATAGCAAACTGAACAATGCTAAATTAAGTATAATTTTCATTTGCAGCGTTGTTTTGCGTTCTCAGTCTAAATGTGAACAAAATTTAAAAGAGAGATTGAGTGAGAGAGCTTAACGCGAATGAAATTATTGAAAAACTTTCAAACGTAAACCGAAAGAAAAAATTTTTTCAATAATGTATTCGCTTACATACTTACCTTCAAACACGCGCAGATTTAAGATTTAGCTGCTGATAATTTTGTCTGCGTCTGAAGTTTTCGAAATAATTTTTTTATAAAACATTTTCGATTCTTTTACTAAAAGAATGAAATTTTTATTACCAGTAAATAGACACCGAAAATATAAAAAAATTATTTTCCTGTTTTCCTCTAATTCGAGTGAAATTTTTCTCATTTAACTTTTGTGTATCGACTGAATTAAGTAGAATTTTACGCTAACCTGCTAAACCTGATCAAGATTATAATTGCCGTCACTCACTTTTATTACTTCATTCAAATGATGGATTTTAAATTAAAAATTATTTTGTAGTGTGTAGAAACAAGCTGCAACTTATTGCAAAATTGAAGAGTAAAATCGTTTATGATAAAAGCAGCATTTCTAATATCTACTAAAAGCATCAAATTTTTCTTTCATTACTAAGTACTAATTAGTAATTTTTCCTTTTTTAATTATAATTTTTTGCGAAACGTTGTAAAAAATTGTCTCTTCAGTTTGAAACATTGAACAAAAAAGTTGCACTACGATCAACAGAAAAGGCAAGCTTGCAACTCATAGTCCATGCGTCGTATAAAATGATTTGACAGCGAGTTTCAAAAATTTTTAACCGAAAGTAGGTTTCGATGTTTGATGTGTCACAAAATGGGCAATAATTTTATAAACAATGTTTCGTTCAATACTACACAAACAGCATTTCAATAAAATGAACAATAAGAGCGATGAAAATTTGCACTAGCAAAACAAGCGGCGTCAATCAAATTGATCAAACTATTGACTATGAAAATGATTGACGTATAGTCAAGGACAGAATGTTTTGCGATTATGTGCATTAGATTTAGTTTTTGTATTGATAAGGCGCCGCTTGTTTTGCTAGTGCAAATTTTCGATCATATTGTTCATTTTAGTATTGAATTGCTATTTGTGTCGTATTGAACGGAAAATTGCTTATAAAATTATTGCACATTTTGTGACACATCACACATCGAAACCTACTTTCGGTTAAAAATTTGAAAATCGCTGTCAAATCGACTTATATGAGGCATGGACTATGGGTTGCAACCTAGCCCCATATTCTCATTTTATGTCAGTCGTAGTGTATACATCGTGTGACAAAATTAGCGCAACACATTCAATTTTCAAATATTTAAAAATATAAAATCAAAAAGAATCAAAAATCAAATTTTTCAGTTACAGTTATGATATTATTAAGCATTGTATTGTAAATGCTCACAGATTTGTTTGAGTTTTTTATTTTTGCCTAATTTGGCTAACAGTATTATGAAAGAAAGCTTAGTAATGTCACAATCGATTGAATCAGAAAACATGATTTTTGATATAAAAATAGATTTTTGCAATAATGTTCACAATTTTTTAAAACTTGGAAAAAGTGATAAAATTGCTTCATAATTGCGTAAAACATAAAACAAAATGAGCTTCAGAACAAATATTCTTAAAACTATAAGCGTTCGAAAGTGTTGCGCTTAATTCGAAAGAAAGTGTAGGCAACGTTTGAAGCGCCGAAACGAGTGTTTAATTAATTAAAACTTATTCGTTTTTATTCAAATCATAATAATAAATAATCAATAGTTATACATAGCATTGTATTCATCGTTTATTTGTGCACACATTCCGAAAGCGAATATTTACTTGTTACTTGCAATAATCGTTAAACTCGGCGTATTTAAGACAAAATATACTCTTTAATTTTCTCAAAACTAACGGATTTTAAGTTTCTCTCGAAAAATCGGCCTCGTCACTTGTTTAATTACATATTCATTGCGAAAAACAATCTCTACTCTCGATTCGATGCAACATTGGCTAAACTTTGCACAATCAAATTAAAACAGCGCCTAACAGTTTCATTCACTATTTGAAACTCATCTTTCGAAACGATTCACAAATTCGTTTCATTTCGCTCAAATATTCGCTTTTCTTTCGCCTAACAGCTCGCTGCTCCATCGAGAAAAGTGTCTTCGCACAAAAACTCTTTTTTCGATGGAGCAGCGCTTTTAGAAAAAAATTTCGCTTCATCTGCTTTCTGTTTTTGATGCAACGTTGATTTAAGTTAAACAACTTCGTTTTTTTTCTTTTTTGAGTGATCAATGTGAAGCTCGACACTAAATGATCAGTTTTATGATCAGTTTACAAGCATCGTTTAGTGTAGTGAAACAATGAGACAAACGCTACGAACGTTCGAACGACACTAGTTTTACAAATAAAAATTCAACAATCACCGATCACTAGTAAAATAGTTTCATTTTGCGATTTTACACTTAAAAAAGATTGGACTAAATACACGTCTCGTCTTTGGTGCGAAATGGATAAATTAAGAGACGAACAGAGACATGACGCTAATCGCCGCAATGTACAGAATATAAAAGAAAGTACACACTTTAAATACATCAGTTCGCCACGAAGACGATTGTTCTCTTCGCATTGGTAATGTTAGATAGAACAAATTAAATTAATTTGCTGTTGCATTGTGCGACTCGATTCGTTCTAGTCTACGAACAATGAATAAGTGAGTTTCGACTAACTGAAATTTTAAAAAATGCATAATGTTTCGTTTATGCGAATTAAAATAATGGTGCGTTTTTATTTGCAAATTTAAAGAAATTTCTCGCTTCACTCTCTCCGGATCCGTTTACTTGTGCGCTGTCCGCAAGTGGCCGTGCCGCTTGAAAGATTTGTCGTGGTGGTCGCAACGAAGTCCAACTCCGCATGAGAATGAGAACCAAATGAGCCGACTCGCGCCCGTTTCGTCAAATGCACCTGCGATTGTGCAGTGAGCTGCAACTGTATGGCGGATGTGTTCAGCTTTTCGGCCAGAAGCAAATCTCTTAGACCGACCATTTTTTGGCTGTACAAATAAACGATGGCTTTCGAGTCGTCGTCTTCGTCGTCATTACTTTCATTGCTCTCTTCCGAATGTTCTTCAGCTTCCGCCCTTTCCTCTGACTTAACTTTCTCGTTGCGACTTTTGTCGTTCGCTGAAATCGCTGCATTCTGACTGGGTTCCAATGTGGGTTCCGTCGAATTTCCGAGCAGATAATCAGGATTCAAAATTTTCTCGCCGCATGCTGCTGCTAGTTCTGCAATTTTAGAGTAGCTGTCTCCGTTTCCGTTCACTTCCGCATCGATAGCTTCCGCAATTGCTGCGTTTCGATCGATCTCGTCGATCTCTTCCTGAATCGACTTGAAAATCTCATCGGGAGTTTTCAAAGGTGGAGGCGGCGATTTTCCATTCAAATCTGAGCTTTTTATGCCATTTTTACTTTTCGTATCGTTTTTCTCATTTGTTTTCACTTTTTCTTCATCATTTTCGTTCGCTTTTTCGTTCAACTTTTCGTTCGCTTTCTCCTCTTCGTTTTCACTTTCTGGAATTTTAATTTTTACTTTTGATCGCGTAAATGCAGTGAACTTTGAAATGGTGGCCACAAATGGTTTCGACCAACCAACATGTAATACTGGTGTAGAAGATTCTTCCTCCCAGCCGCAAAGACCATCATAAAACCTTAACAACGAAGCGAAACAATCAGGGTCTTGCAGCAATGGTACAGTTGACATTCGTGATGGCTCACAACCACCCGCAGAGACTACTTTAACGACATGAGGAATCAATTCGTTTGCAATTTCAAGAAATTCTTTGTAAATTTCTTCATCGTCACGAGTATAATTGTAATTCTTAATAACCGAAGCTGCGTCTGCCCACGTCTTTAGCGCTTCTTTAAACCGTCCATTGCGAAATAAATATCCGGCGAGGTATGTGTAAGGATATACATGGCGATTGTTGTAATGTGTTTTGGCAATATGAATGGCTTCATTAAATAATTCAACGGCTGTTCGTCGAGCACCCGGTGTCGGACACATTTCTTCGAGATCTCCAAGATTTCCAACAGCCATTGGATAGAGTTTGAGATAACCACGATCATAGAGCAACCAAAGCAGCCTTTGTTGCAAAATTACCAATTGTTCAGATTCAGTTGATGCATTGATCGATGGATTTATTGCGGATACAAGCGCAGCGACTGTCATTTGGTAGCTGCATACGACTGGATATCCATTTAAATACAGCCAACAATTTGCTGTCGATATGCTTTGTCCTCTCTTATCTTCATTACCTTTTCCATGCCATGTTACCTATGATGAGAAGAAATGCCGTAAGAGATAGAAACTTTTTTTCTACACATACTTCCGCAGATTCTTCACTGCCCTCTTCGCCGAACACAACCCACGCGTGATCTTCACTGAGCGCTAATTTGACATCATTTAGACCCAACACTTGACATGCTGCAACTACTGCATAGGCGACTGTAAGAAAAGCGAGAAATAGAAAAGGAAGAAATTGATTTGCATTGTCAATAAGTGAAAGCGAACCAACCTCCGAAGCAGTCGAGTTTATTGCCCGTTAAGTAACTGTACAGCGTTTGAAGATGAGCTTTGTCTTTGTAGTAGCTTCGCGTTAAATTAGACCAGATCACGTCGGAGACTCGTTTTACTAATTCTCTATGAGAATGAACAACAAAGGTTACAAGTTAAAAATAGCGAGAAGTTAAAAAGAGATTAGAACACGTTTAGAAACATTCTAATCGCTGATATGAGTAAAGAGAGAGAGAGAAAGTGCAATGAAATCGATAAATCATTTACCTCGTAGTTTTCCTCGGATAGCGACTCAAATCGACGGAACCTGAGGATAAGAAAAGAGGAAAAATACGCAAGTTACATTTGCTCGAACATAGTGGAGTGTGTGTGTTTGTGTGTGTTTGTGTGCTAAAGAGAAAATCAATAGATTTCCAGGTTTTGACCTTCACGTTACATAAGTTTGCTGTTTGTTGTTTGTTTGTTTTTCAGCACGCACTGCAAACCTATTTTTAAGGATCCGCTCTTATTTACTTAGTATTTTTGTTTATTCGAGTGAGAGATCGATTTAATTTGAATATTAAACTCTCTATTGTAAAGTTAATGAACCTTTTGCTCGCGAAAAATGTTCTTGTATTTTTTCCTTTTTATGGATACAACAAATGAAACACAATGATCGTTTTAATTTCACCGAAAAATGATTTTCGCACAAAGAGAAACAAATTTTTCAAGCTAATTTTCACAAAAATCAATCAACTAAATTATTTCGACTGCCAATCTTTTCGAACGCTTCGTATTGTTGAAAAATATATTTAAAAACAAAACTAGAGTTTAAAAAAGAAATTTTAGAAAAAAGCAGCAAAAATTAACCTATAGCATTGATTTGCATACATCTGTCAAAAAACCGTTATTTACAAACACAAAACGCATCTGTCATTTTTCAATTTCAATTCAAAAAAACCATCAATAAAACGAAAAATAGCAAAGAAGGCGAACCTTTAATTTGAGATTTAAATTTAAGATAAAATGCATCGATGGCATTCCAATGAACGGTGGGCATATAATCGGTGTCACCGTCGGTGAGCGAATGCTCGTTGAGCGAACCATTGCTGTTCGCTGACAGCGAGCGTTTGCCGTTCAATTCTTTACTACGATTATTATCAGCATTACTACCACTGATACTGTGACAACCGTACGTTGTCGTAACGTTTTGATTGCTCGCATCGATGCTTCGATTGCTTGCTGCTGCCGCTGCTGCTGTTGTCGTGGTCGAGTTGGTCGCGTTGGTTTGACGTTGTCTTTTACTTGCAGTCGACGATTGATGACAAGCGATTAAGGAACCATTTTTTTTACTGCTCGCGTTACTCGACGCGATGTTATGATTGTTGTTATTCGAAGTCAAACAATTCTCAATATAACCAATGACCAGCGACAAAATGGCCAAATTCGGACAGTTGTCATCGTCTAATTCGTGTTCGAACAAAGCGACAATATTGTCAACGGTTCGAAGCGGAAATAAGCGCTTCAAACGCGCCTTCGAATGGTGATTACTGGTCGCGTACGAAGCCATTTGCGAGAGAAGCACTGTTCGCACATCAAAATTAATAATTGACGCTTCGAAAATGGTTCACAGACGAGAAGTGAGAAGTTGAATCGCTCGTCGCGTTCGAACACTGCACTTTTCTCTTTTTTGCGCAAAAACAAAATTAGAGAGAAGAGTGCGAAACCGTGAAAACGACGGCTGCTTGTTTCGCGATTATTGTTTGTAAACACACTGCGTTCGCACTGCGCTCTTCGCTTCGCTTTGCGTGCGTTTCGCTCTCTTCTCGCGAAAAACACGAAATCGAAATTTGCGAACGAAAGAGAGAAGCGAAATGCGAGGAGAGAGAAGACGTCACTCGCGCACTGCGCACGCCTTTCGCACCGTTTATTGCGTATTACGCGAACGAGTGCGCGTCGAGGGACGGTCGCGCGATTGCGATCGCGCGCGGTTTGGGGAGTACAGTCGCGTTCGAAAAACACGCCGATCGCCGGCGAACGCGGCGCTCGTCGCGTCGATGTTCTCAATTCTTCTCATTGCTCGAGTTTAACAGCGGCAAACTGTCACTTTCGATATAAACACGAGCGACAAGCGCTGTCAAACAAAGTTCTCGCAACGCTTATTTTAAGTAAATACGCTTTTAATGCACGATAATCGGATGCGCATATTTCGCTTTTTCATCAGAAAGTAGAAAGAAATTGTGCAATTAAAAAAATTGATTTCGATCAATTATACAGTTCGATCTCAAACAATAATTTTTATCGCAGCTCGATCATAATTCAATTCCGTGAAAAAATTTGTTTTTCACAAATCGACTAATTTTTGCGATCGATCTTTTTCCGAATAATTTTTTATCACTTTTAAAGCACGTGCCTTTGCGAATACAGTAACACACTAGTGAATATAATGTGTGTTCATTGACGTCAATGGTGAAAAGAATCGTTAGACAAACATCTTTCTTCTCTTTCGCTTTGCTATGCATTAAGTTTCATTTCTACGCTCGTTAACTTTTTGTGTCTACGCTGCCTCTTTTTATTGTGTCAGCAAAATCGACGCAAATTTCAACTATGATTTTTGTTTTTCTAAATAAACAAATTTTCGATTACTTTATTAGCTTTCTGATGGTTTTCTTCCGATAGCTAAAATCAAATTTTTTCGCTCGTATCGGCGACATGTGTTGATATTTAAACTCGAAAAATAATTTTTTAAAATATTTTCTAAATGAAATTTTAAAAAAATGAGCACATTTTAACACGATAAAATCATTGTAAATATTGCAATTTATTTATTTATTTTTACAACATTTTGTTGTTAAATTTAGTAAATAGCACAAAATTTTTTATTTCGCAATTTATATTGAATAATCAGGAATTAAGCAAACAAACAAAAAAATGTTTTTGTTCACTGAGTTTTCAACATTTTATCTCAATCAATTAAAAATGTGAAGCGAACTTTTGCAAACAAAAGTAAAACGTTTCATTTAATTGATCGACGAATTTCAATTTAAAAGCTATCTGCTTAATTGAAATTCGCTTATCATTTTAAATTACTGCGAAAATGAGAGAGAGAAAGAGAGAGAGAGAAAAAATTCATTAATTATGCGAAGCGTGGTTAGCTATAAAAATCAATATTTAGCTTTTGTCAACAAAGCAAATAAAACTCTTCAGCCAATTGAAAGGAAGCATTTCTAATCAACAGTTTTCTTTATGAATGCACATTATGTTAAAAAAAAAATTCTCAGAAAATGAATATTGCGAAATTATTTTTTTAAACATGTCGCGTACATAACTGCCTACATACATACGTAAAGCCGTAATTTATTGAAGCGTAAAAAGCGTTTATAATTAAAACAATGAGCGAAATTTAGCTGCATTTTTGTACAAAATTCTAACCTCTCATTTTCACACAGAAGCAAGCTATTTTTAGAATTTTCCTAAATCGAAACTCTATGTGATTTACGCCATTTACTCGTAGCCAATGTAATGCGGATTTTCCCGTTTTTCACATTTGTGTTTACTGTGTTTATTATATGTACTCGTTACTGTTTCTATCGATTTTGCCGTTAAAAAAAAACTTAATCGATGAGTTTGACAAGTTTTTTAGATTACTGGCTTGTTAGTTTTATTTAAATATTGTTTATTCTTATGAGAGTAAAAGAGCGAGTGTCGCTACACTTTTTCTGCGTATTTCAACGTAATAATTATGCAGACCGACGTTAATGGTTGAGCGACAGAGCGCGACATTTTTTAGAGAGCGGACAATTGTCGGTGAATAGTGTCGTCTGTGTATAATTATTTTTGCGCTCTTTTGAAATGAAAAGAAATTATTATACTAGGAAATGCGAGTCTCAGCGTGAAAATTTACGTAGAAAAACAGATCTCGCTTTTGTAAATAGCAAAAAGCCATTGAAGCTTTCGATACTTAGCGCATGTGAAGCGTAATTGAACTGTGCGTTAGCTTGAAGCGAAGGGTGAATTTAAATTCAGCGTGTCAAAGGGTTTAGTTGGAAATATAAAGCTGAAAAATTAGCGGAAAAGCGGACACAATGAAATACAGAGAGTGTCAGCGGGACAGGAAAGAAGGCGGTCGACTTTTAAGCGCTCGTTTCTCGGGGCACACAAAGGCTGATGATGAGAGAGAAATGGAGATGTGAGGGTAAAAAGCAATTCTGAAGAAGCGAGCGCTATTGTCGAAAAAACTTTCGGTGGTGGTGTGCAATCACTCGCGAAATGCATTGCAATTCGCTTTCACTGTTTGCTCTGTAAAAATATTGTTTACAGGAAAATGCAGCAATAATCGCATTTCGTTTGATAATTTGCTCGACTTTTAAGAAAATTTTTGCCACTTTCAATGTCATTCATAATCAATATGTGAAAAAATAAATTTAAAGCGATTTTTTAACGATTTTTTAAAAATGTCATTTTATTTTTGCTTTTAAATTTGCAAAATTATTTTCTTTTATTTTTTATTTAAAATCGAAATGAATTTACTTATAAAGCCGCATTAAACGCGCTGATGAAAGCCCAAATGAATGATTAATTTACTGATTGCGATTAACGATGCTCATTAAAATACTACAAATAGATGAAAATATTCTTTTCATCTAGTTGAATAAAATTCAAATTCTTCATTGTTTTTGTTCATTTCTATTGCAAAAATTCTAATTTATTTTCTTATCTATTTTCTTTCAATTAGAATTTATTTTTCAATACAAAAAATCAATTAAAAATAATATTTATCAAATAAATCATAAATTTAAAAATGAAATGAAAATGAAATTGTTTTAAACGAACTTATTTAATCCGATTTTATCTTCTTTTTTTATTTGAAATTTTTAAAACATTCGAAACTAGGTCATGGATCTGTATGTTTAAAGTTCTTACGCACTTTTTTCCTGCAACTCTTTAACTGTCAATAAAAATTTTATTTAAAAAAAGCGAGTGTTGCCGTGCAGTGAATTACGTTTACGTCCGTAGCCGATTTTCTCCCCGTCGAATTGCGCTCATTGCGCTGCTAACTGGAGTGATAAAATCGAGGACACATTTTCTCACACCATCTGCTTTTGTAATTCGTGTAAAATTCTTTTGCAAACAGCAATCGAAGAGAAAATATAATCACGCACATATTTATTCATTTGCAATGTACGAAGAATAAAAATTCGTGATTAAAATGCTGCGAAATTCAACAAATTTTATCTAATGCAAATCATCAGCGAAAATTTGTTTCGAGTGACATCTAATAAATGAAAAAAGTTTAAAAAGTTTTATTTTCTTTGAGTTTGTTGCATTCGCGTTTAACGTATTTAGAGCGAAAACTGAAATTAATTTTAGCAAAATTCTTTACAAAAAGCAAAAACTTTGATAAATTGATAAAAATTTACTTGAAATTTGAATATTTTTCGAATAAATTTCTCAAATAAACTTGCAGGAACAAAGCTTCAATTCTTACTCATTCTCATTCTTTAATCGTTATTTCTTACTCTTACTCACTCTTACTCATGATGCTTGTTTAAGTGAATGAAGTAATTACTCATTTTAAAAAATTTAATGAAAAATTAAATTTAGGAGAGAAAAAATACTTGGGAAAAGGTTATAAATAACATAGTGACCAAATATTTTAATCAAAATTATAATTCTCATTAGTTTGATTCTAATTTTTTGTTTTGACAGATTACTAAATTTAAAAAATAAAAATGATTGAATCATTATGTTCAGCAATTTTAATTAGCAAATGCGATCTTTTCAAATTATCTTACTTTAACAATCTTTCATATCGTGAAAGTTTTGTAACACTCATCTGATGAGAAGGCTTTAGATGTGCTGCTCCGATTTTGATCAATTTTAAAATCAGTTATCTTATTGTCATTGAATTTAAACTAAAATAAAAATTTTGGCTCAAATTAGTGCAACTGCGAGAAAATTGAAGCATAAAAGATTAAAGAAAAGAAATAAATGTTAACAAAACAAATTCGAAATACAACGTTAACATTAAGAACATTAACTCGATTGTAAATGCATTCAACATATATTTACGAAATTTAATTAAATCAAGCAATCAAAATTAATATTAAAAACTTTTTAATTTTTATTTTTTAAATTAATTGAAAGAAACAAATATAAATGAATTTGATTTTTCTAATAGATCACTATTCATAGTAACTATTTTCTATTTGATCAACTTAAAAAAAATTCTTACGTTAAATACAATTGTCATTGTTCTAATAAAAAATTCGAAATGCACTGCGATATTTTTCGCCTGATTTTATTGCTAAGTTCGGTTGATTAACTATAAAGTCAATGAAAGAATGTTTCGATTATCGAAAATAAGCTTTACTGCAAAGCAACTTCAACAAGACGCTTAAATCCTTGCATCGTTTTGCAGCTCAGTTTTGCTTTAATCGAAACTTTTTTATTTTGAATCGGTAGTTCAATTGTTTCCTCGAACATCGAAAATGTGTTTTCATTTTGAAACATCTCAAAAGCGAGGATTTTCGAATGTAACAATTAAACTTTGACCAAATCACCTTTTAATTCGTATTCTGGGACAAGAAACAAGATGAGCTTATCAAAATTTGCGTAAGCTTATTCCTTAATGGTAAAAATTGAATTTTTTTCTTATGAATAAATTTCCATGAAATTATTATTGGCGCCTGGCAAATGAGTTTTGCAAGTTTTTAAATTCAAACCTTGAGCTTGATAATTTTTATAGTTTTGATTCAAGAAAAAGCATTTTCTAACATTTTAAAATTAATTTTTAATAATTCATTCATTGTTATTTTAAAATAGATTAGCCAATAATATAATCTTATGAAAATTTTGAAAATATTGCAAGAATGCTGTAATTTCTCACAATTTTTAAAAAAGCAGCTTCACAAGTTCAAAGTTAAATTCTTTATGCAAATTAAAAATTAACTTTTAAAACAAACAAACAGACTCAAATTAACATATTTGGCGTATTTATTTTTAAGTTTTATTTAAATATGAATTTAGTTTTTTATTTTAAATTTTTTATTTAAAAAGTTATTTTCAGCTTGTTAATCCACTTTTGTCAAAACAGTAAAAAATTAAAAAATTTTTTTAATTATTTCATTGTTTTACATATCATAAAATCATTATAAATGATGAAGTTAAAATCAATTTTAAAATGTCAGAAAAGGCATTTTCTGAATTAAAAATATAAAAAATAAAAATCTCAAAGATCTTCAGTATTTGAGATTAAAAATAAGCAAAATTTTGCTAGGCGCCAATAAGTTTCTCTATCTCACGCTATTGATGTTCGAGCATATTTCTTATACATTAAGTCTATAGGAAAAATAATTTTAAAAAATTATTCTTTTATTATTATTTATTTTAAAATTATTATTTATTTATTATTTATTCTCATTTTTTGAATATTTATGGCGAAAAGCGAGGTAGCAAAAATTTTTAAGTTTTCTTTTTTAAAATTTTCTTAAAGATTTTTTTTTAAATATGTCTTAAAGATAAAAAAATTATTCATGAAAGTGGCTTCTGTTTGATGTTCAAAAACAACAACCTAAAAAATCTTTGCCATCTCACTTTTTACCAAATATGTTCAAATAATGAGAATGAAAGTTGAAGCGGTCAAAATAATTTTTTAAAAATTATTTTCCCATAGACTTATACATTGTTGTAAGAAATATGCTCAAACATCGATAGCGTGAGACAGAGGGACTCTGAGGCCAACATTAAGTGACCTGAACTGTTTTCAACTTCTACAAAATAAGCTGATTTTTATTTCTCTCTTTCGCAATTTTTCACAATACAGTCAGACCTTTTTAAAGTAAACTCCCACAAAGTAAAAACCTGTGTAAAATTAAAAAATTTAATAGTGCCAATGTTGGGAGATAGAAAAATAATGGTTGCTAAAGTAAAAATCTATTTTTTAAATTTTTGCTTGTTTTCAATTTCAATGGTATTTTCATTACTCATAAAGTAAAATAATGTAAACTTATAGCGTTCTCACGTTTAGATTGCACAAAATGCGTCAATTTTCATTCATTTAGCATAAACATTAAGCATATTGTCGCTTTACATAGAGTTAAAACGTAATTCAGTTTGTTTGTAAATGTTCAAATCACCTAATTGCGGGGCTTATTTGAATGTAACTTTAAAATATATGAATGGGCAAAACGGTGAAAAACATTCTTCCTTAACTGTTCAACAAAAAATTAAACTTTGTGAATATGAAAGCGCAAGTAAGAACGTGAAGCTTAGCGAGCTACAATCTTGGGTAAAAAGGAATTTTGATGTTTCAATTTCGATTTAGGAACTAACCTAAGCTAATCTAATCTAATCTAATCTAATCTAACCTCACCCCTACGATTTCAAACATTTTACGAAAGCAAAAAGATGAACTTTTTAAGATCAAGAGACAACCAAATTCATAAAAGACAAAGGAAAGTTATGTTCCTTGAATTTGGAGAAAAACTGATAGAATGGTTTTTGAGTAATTGAGCAAAAATGTCTCATTCTGAGGCTCTTAATTCATGTACCACTTTAATACATTATTTTCAGCAATAAAGCGAAGATAAATCGACTATTAAAAACAAATTAAAGATGTAATCGTTGAAATAGAAACTAAAAAGGTCTCTGTAATGAAACAAACATTAATTAGTTATTTTTAAGTAATTGTATAAAGTAAATTTCATAAAGTAAAACGAACTTTTGACATCCCCAACTTATTTACTTTATAGAGGTCTGACTGTATTATTATAATATCAAATATAATTTATTTGCAAATTCACTGGAAACTTTATGAAATTCAATGTAGTATTAATATAAAATGTATAAAATTTTTAGTGTTTTTTAATTGATTATTTTTGTCAAAAAACATAACTTTTAGTTAGTAATTACATACTTAGCAGTACTATGCATTTAGCTCATGCTAATAGTTTAGTGGTGCATAATAACTAAAAGTTGTTTTTTGACAAAAATTGAAAAACACTAAAGATTTTATACATTTTATAATAATACTACATTGAATTTCATAAAGTTTCAGTGAATTTGCAAATAAACTCTGTGACTGAGTTTTAAATAAAGTAAGTCGTTGTATTTATAATAATTTGCCCTGATTGCATAGAATTTTGTTGTACTGTTCTCAAAGATAGTGAATAAAAAAGGTGAATTTCTGTTTCTCAAAAATGATTAAGTGAATGTCTACAGTCTATAAATAAAAAACAGGCGGTCGTTGATAAAGAACTGGTAACTATTTTGAAAGCCGGACCTACCGGCACCTATCCCAATCTCCTGTCTTAAAACCGTAATCACTTCGTTCCCTTCTGAGCATTGTTTTTTCAAATCTTATTATTTACAAAGAAAAAACTTTGACAAAATTTTATATTCAAGTAAATTTTTCATTATAATTAAATGAATTTACAAAAGTTGTAAATGTTTTGGCAACTCAATGAGTTGATCCCTCTTAGCGGTAAATAAAACTGCAAAAGTGTTAATTGTTTTTGCAACTGTTCATTTGTATTCCCGCCCATAGTTAATTGATACTGCAAAAGTTGTAAATAATTAAATTTGACTGTAATACAGTGTATTGTTTATTCCGTGTTAAAATTAGTAACTTATTTGCAGCTTAAGTTTTACGATTGCAATCTAACTAATAAAATTGCAAGTGTGAAAAGAATTATCGAAGTGAATTTGTTCGTTCAATCGCGATGTATTGAAAACGAGCTTTCAATCTTTTTTCAATCAGGATTATAAATAGTATTCAATTTTGAATTGAAAAATTATCAAATAGATATATTAAGAAAGGGTTTTTCCAATGTAAATTCTTATTTTAAGATACAGCCTTTCTAAATTCAATTTTTTAAAATATGTACTCATATTCAATAAAATCTTTTCACTTCGCTTCGTTGCAAAGCGATAGATTGAAAAATTTTATTAGACACGAGTGTACAAAATCGAAAAACATGCTCGCAGATATCCACGAATATGATGAGCAATGATCGAAAGAGTGATATGTGCTATGTGAAATTGAAGTAACCAAACTTAGAATTAGAAAAGATAAACTTTATGGCTCTAACTATAGATCAGAATTTTCTCCCTTTTTGATAAATGCGATAGTTTATCATAGAAATTACAAGTAAAACCACTCAAGTGGGTTATGCTTTACGTATTCGAAATGTGTTTGTCGAAAGTTGTAAATATTTCGATTTTTTTCGAATTGAGTTTTATCGCAAAATTTTTAACTTGATTCACTTTCATCGCTGCCTTTTAAACTAACTCATAACTAACAAAATTTTTAATTAACTCAGCAATATGAACGCTTCACGAAATTCGATTTGATTAAATTTTGAAAAACTGTTCAAAAAACTCAATTTCCAAAGCTTTTCATTGCTGTTTACATAACATAGCAACAAACCGAAGTAGAAGTTTTCGTAGAGAGACTACAACTCTTAATTGTCTTTTCATTTTTTTTAAAATTAAATAAAGAGTATTTTTTTATCTATGCTCTAACTGAGACGAGAGGAAAATCGTGATTTGAGAATGATCTGAGAATTTTCGATCAAGTTCTAGCTTTTCGCATGTTCATTGACTGCTTCAAAAACACTAAAGACTTTCTGTAACGCTTATACATTTTTGCTTTGTATGACAAGCAGCTCTGGTAAGCAAAGTCTGGATCAACTTAATAAAGAATTTTTTAAAATAGCTATTGAATTCTTCATAAACGCCAGATCACTGCAAACGCCAAATTTATATGAAACTTCAACGATGAATTCTTGCGAGAGACTGCTGTTCGGGTCATATGGATATGCCCGGTTTTCATAATGCGGTAGGTTTCATTCATACATTTATTCAAACTATGACTGTAGACTAGTGCAACGAGACTCGATTTGTTCGTGTTTTCAGACGTGTTCCACTATTATTTATGCCACTCAAAATTCTCGATCTTTATTTATGAGGCGTCATCATCACAAATAGTTTTTAAATTATTCAACTTTTCGCGAAAAATTTTTGCTAAAATCATTTTTTAAACTCATTGATTCGTTGCGTTTTTGAATTATAAAATATGATCATCTTGATTTTCAAGAATTTTTTATTTTGTAAATTTTGTCAACTTTTTCAGACAAGCAGATGAAAGATGAAAATGAATGAACATTTGCTTTTAAACAGTTTCGTGTACAACCAGTTTAAAATTAACTGTTTCGATAATAGACAGTAACGGCAAGAGTTAAGCGTCTTGTTAGAGTTTTTTTTTTGCGGTTTAACTCATTTTTTCCATAATAGAAACATTTTATTTTGAATCGCTTGTACCCGTTTACTGTTATTCCGTTTCAAATTAAACGCTGATAAATTGAAAAAATTCAGGTATTTCAAGTTCAAAATTTTATTTTATAATCTCTGTCGTTTTCAAGCAAATATCAAATTTGTGTTCAAAAGCAAGTGAAATAATGTGGTCGTACAAGCCATAAATTGCTCATCTGATGCATATATTTAATATTAAGCAAAGCAGTTTTAATTGGATAAGGAAAACAACTCTTTGTTCCGCGTTGTACATTTGACGTTCATCTATTAAATACGCACAGCCGGCATACACCTATTGTCACGTAACCATTTTAACATCAGAAAACAAAATGTGATTTACTTTCTTTGAGGGGGCTGTACATCCTTTCAATCATTGCATAGGAAGTAGAATTTGCATATTTTCACCAGCAAATGTTAAATTTAATGTGATCATAAATCGAAATTAAGTTCAAATGTTTTAGTTTTTCACCTTCGATCAATTATGATTAGTGAAGTATAAAAATTTCAATGAACTGAAAAGAGTGAACGTAATCAAGTTGCTCTTTATGAAGCGCTGAAACTTGACTAATAGCTTTTCATAAAATTTCATAAATAACGTTTCGGAAGTTCTGAATGTGTTTCGAGCTTATATCGATAATCTGCAAGCATTGGTTTCGTTTGCTCATATGCAAGGGTGTTGAACGAACTTGTTTTCCCTTTCTTACATAGAGCGCTCACTGATTTCTCTTCTTTGTATCTCGCTTCTCGTTTACAAAATTTTACTCTGCAATGTGCCAAATAAACAAAAATCTGCTATATGCTAAGTTAATTATGTTTTTCTGGTCATCGGGTGAGTAATTAATTTGCTTTTTAATTTTTTTAACCTCCAGTGGCTGAAAAAATAGTGTTTATCGAAAAAAGATTAAATTGAAACTTATAATAAACAGGAAAAATATGTGGAAAAGATGAGAAAACGCGACAAACTTATGCAGTTATAAAAACTTTTCAAATATTTTGTCGCAATTTTTTTCGTTTGCTCATTAACTTACTTAACTTACAACCACTTCTCTTATCATAACCTTCAGCCTGATTTTTGTCCCTGAATCGCAGCTAAACTCTAGGAACTAATAACGTCCCTTCATCATTTTTTTAAAAATTTATCGACACTTAAAGATCATATTCATAGAAAAAATTCAGCTTTTATTGATAAGCTGAACACTATTATGTTTAAGATTAAATTTTGTCGCGTTAAGAGATAAAAATTGCTGCAACTTTAGGATAAGAATGTTATTATTTTCGAAAATGTATTTATTTAAACTTCTTGCCTTCTAAATTTCTTTGAAGTTGCAATGCTGATATTATTTAAGTTGATTTAAATTATTAATGAATTTATGTTTGAGACTTTTTCGTCAATTAACAATCAGAGCAGTTGATTAAATCTTTTGCGTTTTTTCATTGATCGCAATGTTAAGGCGATTAATTTCAATTTTTTTGACTTGTATTTCGTTTCTGGTTCTAAAAATAAGTTAATTAGTTGATACTAATCTGATTGTATCCCGCTTTATCTTCCACATCGCTAATCATGCTTTCTCAGCAGTAAATTGATATTTTCATTGGCTTAAAGCGAGCCCAGTTCCAGGCCTTTTGCTTTCTTGCTCTCACCACTAAATCTACGGGCATCTTTTCATTTCGATCTTCACTTTTGCGATGTGGCTATCGCGGACGAGTTCAAAACCTGAAGTTGACCATTAGAGGTGTA
Organism: Dinothrombium tinctorium; assembly: GCA_003675995.1. Classification (NCBI taxonomy): domain Eukaryota; kingdom Metazoa; phylum Arthropoda; class Arachnida; order Trombidiformes; family Trombidiidae; genus Dinothrombium; species Dinothrombium tinctorium. The sequence continues at coordinate 19,406 of NCKU01001589.1, forward strand.
AACGGGACTAGGGAAAAATCATTTCATCATCTCTGATCCCGTAAGGGAAACGGAGGGTTTGTAATAAATACCTAAACACGTTATTTCGGTAAACCCGCAAGACTCGACAACCGGTAATAAGCCTTTGACTAGTAATATCCGTTAAATTGATGGTTTCAGATAAAATACTGATGAGAGAAGGACTTTAAGCACATAAAAACTTAATGCTCTTTTATTCGTGCTCACGCTTTGATACCTTGGAGAAGATGTTTCCCGAAGCTTCATAAATAAAGAATTTTCTGAATTTGCCCGAGCGTTTATATCAGAGCTTTGCATGATATGCAAACTGGGGTAAATACCATTTTTGTCATTACCACAATTGAAAATGGCAACAATCGTATTTTGGAATGGTATAGAATTTTAGGGAATGGGATTGAGCGGGAAAAATGTAAGAGAGTAAAGTAAGCGAAATAATAATTTATTTAAAATTTAATTTAAAGTACTAAACATTGAACAAAATTTGATCAAGCGATAGATCTAGTTAAGAGCAAATGATTTTAAGGCAAGCGAAGTTGAAATTGGAAAAGTAGTGTTAAGAAATGAAAAAGAAGCTCGTGGGAGTGGTTGGTTATGGAAGGAAATTTTAAAATTTTTGCAAAAATGATATTGAGATTGAATGAAATTCGTTTGAATGATTTCCACCTTTAGTTTTACGCTAGTTATTCTGGCTTTGAGCTTTCTATAGATAACAGGTTAAACTCGTAGGACGAGTTTTACGGGATAAAAGATTAACTTTGAATTAATTAAGATGAATTTTGATTTTTGATTAAAAATTTTGTCGCCAGACAAAAAATAAAAAAACATTTACGACTTAATTGATCAAACCAAGATAAAATATTGCTCAAAGCGTTTTTCTTAATACTGTTGAAATATATAAAAAAATTATCTGATAAACGTGATTCGTTTTTAAGCGTTGAAACTTTCGATTATAAAAGTTGATTGCCAATAACAGCAGAATAAATTATTTTTTAGAACTTTTCTTAAAGTAATTTTATTTTCATTGGGAAAAAATAGTTTTAAAAATATTTTGCATCTTTTCTTTTTACCCTCGTACTAATGCGGACAGAAAAAGTTCATTTAATTAAAGAACGCTTTTTTGAAAAGAATTTTTTTCTATTTATTATAATAAACATCTCAAACATTTTGCGATAATTTTATTTTTAATAAAAATTTTTGTGGTTCATTTTATGCGCTAGAAAATGTAAATATTTGTTTAAAATCAAGAAACGCATACTTGTTAGATCAATAGATGTGATTTGCACTGATTTTGAACTATTGTTGTTTGCTCTGATTAAATATGATAAAACGATTTCGCATTTTTTTATATAATGCTTAAAACAATAGCTTAAATTAAGTTTGAATTTAAAAATCCTCAGAGCTTGCCATATTGTTCACGAGACCAATTTCGATTTTAAAGTGCAATTTTTAATTGCGATTAAATAATTAATTTTATAAATTATTTAAAATAACAGATCATCAAAATTACGAGGTTTTCGAAAACTTAACACATCTAATTGCATAATTAAACTTTTTTTGCAGCAAAAAACAGTTTGTTTTTCTACATGCCGATTCAATTGAAAGAGATCGGAATAACGGTTTTGGAGGCTGGAATAATTTACACGATAATACCGCTTTTGAACTTTGTGGTTCCACCATTCGTCGGATGCGTTGGTGACAAGATTGGCAATTATAAAATATTAAATCTAATTAGCATCGTTTTTCTTGCGTTGAGTTCTTTTCTGATCTCCGCACTTCCAAAAGCGGAACAGAAAAAAACAATTGCGAATTTTGGCTTTTCATTTTGGGCTTATCTTTTGCTGAGAACAGCGTTCGAAGCATTTTCCACCTCGATTCGAGTGTTGAACAAAGCAACAGTTGTGGTTGTGGCAAAAGAATCGGGCGGCTATGGCAAGCAACGCGTCTGGTCCACCATAGCCGCTGTTATATGGAATCCTTTAACTGGTGCATTAATGAATTTATTCTCACCAAAAAATGGTCCCGTCAATTATAAGCCGCCATTTTATCTATTCATTGCATTCATGGTGCCATTGTTCATTTTTGTGTGCTTAGTCGAAGCAAAAGTTGTGAAAAGAAGAAGAGAAGAGCGACGGCCGATGAAACATTTTTTACGATCACGAAGATTGTGGTTTTTCTATTTAATCGTCATTTCGATCGGAATACTTCTCAGCATTCGTCAACCATATTTTGTGATTTTCTTCGATGATCTCAAAGGACCGCCGTATTTGTTAGGATTATTAAAAGCACTTTCCGCCTTAATCAATATTCCCTTCGTCTATTTCTCAAATGCCATGTCAACAAAATTGGGCCACATTGTGATGTTTTTGATGCTTTTTGGTGGCTTATTCTTAAAATATTTGCTAATTTCATTCATCGTCAATCCGTTTCTGTTTATCCCAGTCTACGCTTTGATTCCATTTTCAGAAAATTTTGTTTCATGTGCAACCGCCGAGGCTGCTTTAGCTCTCTCTCCTAAAGGTATGAGCGAATCTTTCAGCAATTTTCTTTCTAAAATTTATTCCCAGGATACTTGGCATCGATTATGGGTCTTGGCAGTAATGCCAATCACGGAGTGGGCAAAATGCTCGGCAGATTGTTGGGTGGTGCAATATGGTCACTCGGTAACGCTCGACTTATGTTTGGATCATTTTCAGCTCTAAGCTTGACGATGGGACTCATAGTAGCTTCGCTATATTGTTGCTGTGAATCTTTAAGGAAAACCACTCCTATAAGCGATGATTTTCCGGCGGTTGTCGATGAGACAACGACTCTTATCGAAGGAAATAATGATGAAATTGTCGCTGAACAAAACAATGAACCCCCTGTCTAAAACATGGATTAGAAGTTTTAATTTGGTGTATTTTTTGTTCCCAAAAAATTCACCAAAAACGGTAAAATTTTTTTGCAACAACTTGATGCTCATATAAATCAAAAACGCGAAAATTTATAAATTCATTTACAACTAAAATAATTTACAAATTCAAACTCACTCTTTAATTGAAGAAGAACTTATGAGCTTTCAATTATCGTCGATCCCTGAACGCAATTGAGAAAAGGTTTTTATTCGCTTACTATTAAATTAAGTGAAATAAATTAATGCGAAGAATCGCTCAAGAACATGACTATGGTCATGAATTTTGGTGCTGAGAAGAGGCCAGATTTTGTGCGTGATTGGTGCTTAAAAATGTTAAAATTGGTGCAAATTTTGTGACGATCACTTTAACCGCTACACCACTCATATAGTCACTGTACGAAGAGTTACATTTGTAAAATTTACGAAATCTCAATTATGAATTTTCACAATGTAAGTTTTCATATAAAAAAACACACAAAAAAAACAATAAAAATCATAATTCATGTCTCCAACAGATAGCAAAAAAAGTAGTTTTCCCATCCTCAAGGAAAAACTGTCCAACTCATATTTTGTTAAAATTTTAATCTGCAATCAATATATACAATAAAAAGTGTTGTGCTATTAATTTTTGCATCAGTGAAAATAAACGAAAGTTGTTTAATAAAAAAGATAGATATAAAATTTAAATAGAACATTTAAACACTGAAGGTAGAGCCAAAGGAACAGTGGCCCATTATGCAGCGCCTGGGATCACAATCGCTGCTATGAGAATCCGAGCCCGAAGGGCGAGGGTTCGAATCTAGGATTCTTAAAATAAAGAAAAATTTTTGCACTATTTAAAATAAGAAATTTGAAACACTGGCAAAAATTTTTCTCTCCTGCCTGGATTTGAACCCACAAGGCTGAAGTATGCTTTCCCTACGCTCGATACCACTCAGCCACTGTGGTTATCTCAAAATTCACTCTTAAAAATTTCTATTTAAATTAAATATATCAGCTTAAGTTTAGATTGAATTTATCATAAATATGCTAAAAGATTTGATTTTTATTTTGAAGTGCACTAAAATAAGTCAATTAAAAAATTCAAATTTTTACGGGACGCATGTTATCTCTATACTTTACATGTTTAAATTTTCTATTTAAATTTTATATCTTTAACTTAAAATTCAACTTTCACATTCATAATTAAAAACTCAGTTCATTTGCCATTCAGCATGATTTGGTGCTATTTTTGTGATTTTGGCGATAAAAATTTTAAAAAACAACATTTATTACATGGTATATACATTATATTGATGCAGATCAAAGCATTTTTAAAGAAATTTTGGTGCAGCACCAAAATCTATGGCCTTAAACATGATATAATTTGAAGTATCTAAAAAATGTTTTGAGTTAAAAACATTTTTTCGTCCTTTATGATAAATTTATAAACATTTTCTTTAGCTAAGAGCAAAATTAATTCGACCTTTTTTCAGTCAAAGTACAAATTATTGAAAAAGCTCGATAAGATTCTCAATTTCCTTCCACCGAAGGAAGCATTTAGTTTAATGACCCGGATTCTGGTGAAACATAAGTAAACCAAATATATTCAATCTTAAAAATTGAAAATCTATCAATTGAATTAAACGGGGATACACTTTTATCCTTACACAATCGTTAGTACAAGCTGTTCAGAAAGTAAGAAATCACTTTTTTGAATAAGAATATTTCGCAAAATAGTTTAAATATATTAATATTTTTGATATCAAAATAATCGTCGTTTACCAATGAAAAACTTTTTTATTGAACATTTTATTGAAAGATTTTGCATTTTAATGATACTTGAGGAAAATTAGAGGTCACTTTCGACTTCCATAGAGTTATGCTGGCGTTTTAAAAAACTCAATTGTTAAT
>NCKU01001590.1:0-24422 GCA_003675995.1 Dinothrombium tinctorium
TCTTTATTTTCATACTATTACTCTAAGTATAAAATAACGAAATAGCTAAGAATTAAAAAGGAAAAACTTACATCGAAATTGCTGATATATGTTCAGAAAAACCAAAACAATTTGATTTTTGAATTTTTTTCTTTCTTTTTTCTTTGCCTTTATGCAAAAATTTTTGACAAAAAATTGTTTTTGAGCACAAAAATAGTGTTTCTGTTCGAAATTACGTCGATCTCTTAGACTATTTACTTTTTCGACCACTGATGCATTAACTTAATAAAAATAGAAGCAATAAGCATACTTTATATTAATAAATTAAGTTAAACTGTTTACATTACATTTTAAATTTTAAAAGCGATTGATTAAAATAAGAAAACAAGATAAACAAGCATAAGACAGATAAAAAAAATTACAAAACTTTTCGCTCTTATGATGGCCACACTTTAGTTTCTAACTTATGAATAAAGTAAAATCGTTTGTTTATGATGATGATGGATGTGAATTTTGATGCTGCACAAAACTTTTATTTTTTAATGATGCTTCAATCTGTATCCATATAGCATATATATGACATAATAATTTTTTTCGTTAAACTGTTGTCAGTAAAAATACCAAATTTGATAATTTAGCATCAAATCACCAAAACCACAAAAAATTCACCAAATCAGTTCAAATATATGGTAAATTCTTAAGAATTCATATTAGAATTATAATAAGCTTATGAACTGGGTTTTTAATTATAAATTCAAAAGTTTGATTTTAATTATAAGATTCCAATGAAAGTTAAAAAAGAGGAAATGAGCTTTGAAAATAAGATTTTGGTATTTGACTGCAAAAATTATTTTATCTAGCCGATAAATTTGAAAAATTCAAACTAATAGTAATTTGAAGTTTAATTACAATCAACGATAAAAATCAAATAATGACCTAAATTTCAGTAATTTTTCAATCAAGCTAACCGCAAAATTGAGAAATGAAGAGATGAGTTCTTCAGTAACTTAGTTGCCTTCAAACAATGAATATGCTTTAAATTTTTTAAAACTTACATTTTTATATACCGAACTCATTTTAAAAAATTGAATTTCAAATTTTAATTTATTTTCAATTAAATGATTTATTGAAATAAAAATTTATTTATCGCAATCCCCATCTCGAAGAAAAACGAAAATAAAATAATTAAGAATTAAAATTAATTTTAACTTCTCACTTTTAGCCTCTGTAACCATAGTTAAGGTTATTTTGTATTCTTGAATGTACAGAAGTGTCTTTTATAAGAAATTCATGTTATCTTAGGAAAATATCAAAGTTTTTCTTATTATCCGATTTAACATTTTCTTAAATAATCCCAAATTTTTGTTTTTTAACTGTTTATTATGGATTTTTGCATTGCAATTTTTACTATATTTCAGTGCCAAAATTCACGCTCCTACTGATGATTCGTGATGAATTATTTCCTCTTTGATAAATACCAGCTTAGAGTAACAAAGCTATTTCACTTTTGTACCCATCAAATTGATAAAGTACTTACCACTCTCAGCAAAAAAATCTAATAAACCTATGCTATACTCTATTCTTCCGCACTAAATTGACTTTCGAAAGTGGAAAAACAAACTTCCAGCTTTAATAACTTCAAAATTTCTTTACCACTATTTATGAAACTTTTATAAACAAAGATTAATAATGAACATTACGTAGATCTAACGATTTTATTTGTATTAGCCATTTTACTTCATGGCTCCTTTGTGAGAATTTTTTCTTTAAATGTATCGCTCAAAACAATTTGCAAATGGTTTTTACTAGAAAAATGGAAATCTAGCAAATTTTTAATATTTTTTTTAAATGTTTGTTTTTTATTCAAAACTTAACTTTTACTTGATTGTTTGTTTGTTTGTTTTTTAACATAGTGTTTGTGGAAACTTTAAAGAATAACTCATGAAAAATAAATTAAATTGTAAATTAACAATTGCATTTAAACAAATGGAGAGAAATAAACAGAAGAATGACTAAAACTAATTGACTTTTGCTTAACTTAAAAACTCTAAAAGAAGTCGATGCAGAAAACTTTCCTTTCTCTGCGCAAAGCTGTGTGCGCAAAATTAGAAGCATTTTTCTTACACGGCAATGTTTTCAACTGTAAAACCTATATTACAAAGCCAATTTTTTATATATATATTCTGAAACGAGACACTTGATGAGCCTGTTTAAATTGGTCTAAAATTCAATAAAAACTTTATATTTTATGATTAGTTAAATTTTTTTGTAACACTTTTAAAGAAATTTGAAAATTGTTGAATTATTCTCTAAAACTTTTTTATAATATCATTTTGATAACATATCTATTTAAAAATATTATCAAATATTGAAACTAAAAGCACATACAGTGAAACCTCTCTACAAAGGACACCAAAAGGATCAAAAAATCTGACCGTTATAAAGAGGTGGCCGTTGTAGAGAGGGTATCTTTAATTGAGTTAACTTACGTTAGGATGGTATTTTATTTTGGTGTCCGTTAGTAGAGGTGACCGCTCAAGAGAGGTGTCCGTTACCGGAGGTTTTATTGTATATTGTTCTTTTAAATTACAAGAATATGTTTGGATACATTTAAGAAAAAATTTTTAAATCGATTAATCAACAATTTGGATAATTTTTAACGGGAGAAGGGCTCCAAGTTTCATAGCATTCTCTTTTCCTCTTTATTTTTTTTAATTTTTCTATGAATGAAGTGATTAGTAAAATTGTTTTCAGGATGTGTTAGTTTAGTTTGTAAACCATTATGCATGTGCGTATAGTTTGGATAAATTAAAAAGAAATTACTCCTATTTGCTTAAACTTTCATTTCAGAGCTCTTCGCATTTATTCTAAAGCTTTTTTGCAAGTGAAAGCTGTATTCTAAGCTGAAAGTTTTCAAATTTGACACTCTTGTTTGCCTGCTACACATCTCAATACTTTTCCAGTTTTACTTGCCCACATTTTTAAGTTTAAGATTCATCAAAGTGTGTTCGTTACATAAGCAATCAAGAAATGAAAAACCAGCTGCAACAAAAATAAAAAAGCGCTCGGGTTTTAACTAAAATGTATGTTGTGATAAAAAATGTGAATGAAATAATTAGAAAAAAATGAGAGTTCGGAAGCATAGAGCGAATGAAGTAAAATTTATTGAACAGTAGAAATGAGCAAATATTTTGAGATAATTAACAAGTGATAATTTTACTTTAAGCGAAAACGACTAGATTTTATTGTAATTTTATTGCGGAGATAACATGAAACATACATAATGATAGGATCTTGTCCAGTGGATCCATTGCTCCTCTTTGTGTCCATTTCGGAATTGTGGTTCGCGCTTGATTGAAACCTAGCCTTTGCAATATATAATCGACGCCATATGGCTCGATGTTTTTTCCTGCCCACGAAAGTAGTCTAAAAATTCAATTTGTATATTTAAAAAAAAGTAAATTACAGCTCTACCAACCTGACTGTAGGTTCAAGGTGCCAAGTGTGACACAAGAATTCGCGAAAATCTTTTTCGAACACATCTCTTGGAGGAGTTTCAGCTTTTGTACTTTTTGCATTGCGCTCTGATGCAGCAGGCGATTGAGTTTTGCTGTAATTGTTATCTTTCTCTTTAATGTAGGAAGTTATCAATTCGTGTAGAAAAAAGTACGCCTCTGCGTCTACTGCAACGTAAATATGATCATCAAAATCGGTGACAAAAGTGCAGTCAACAGTTGGCTTCTTATCTTTAGGAGAAGGTGTTCGCGGACTCTGAAGATGTTCAGTTTTTAATTCCATTTGAAAACTGGGCAAAGCAAATATTATTTCTTGATTGTGATGGAACTCACTGCTCTTCGGGCTCACTGAAATACGCCGCGATGAAGAATCGCTCATCACAGGTGAGGTTGTAGACAATGCGTCGCCTGTTCGCTCGAATTCAATAACCGGAAAGCGGTTGACTTCATCTAATTCGCTGATTGAAAAAGCGTACTGAAACCATTCGTGCATTTGCCGAAATTGCGGTGGGAACATCACTGATCGCGAAATCCGAGATATGTTTGCCATTGAAGAGTGTTGAGCGCAAAAATCAAGTCCGTCATCGCTTTTTCTGCCGAGGGAAAACGAAAAATTTTGAACAATATGTGTATCATTTTCGCCGCTTTCATTGATTATGTCTTGAGCTTCTGTTGCAAAAGATATATTTGGCTGTCGCATAGAAAATAAGCCCCATGATTTTGAGCGAAAATTAACACCATAAAAACATGCTAATGAAATATGTCGTCCGCACAGCTCAAATGTTCCTCCCAAAATGGTTCCGTGTGCTGGCAATGAATGAGAAAGTGTCGATATACGCACTCCAGACACCAGACGTAAAACTCGTTGCCAATGGCGGTGATGACGAACTTCATTAGCAAACATATTTGAATCTGTATTCGTTGTATTAGATGTCGATGTTGCGTTCGGCTGCGTCTTTGTTTTTGCATTGCGGCTTTTGATTGATTGGCGACTAAATGATTTCGAAGGCTGCAATGAAGAAAACACTCGTTTACTACTGTGGAATTGTTGTGAAAAGAACTCTTCCAATCGCGCAATAATTTTCATAATGTCAGGTGTAGTCGATTTTGATATCATAACTTGAATCTGATCCCAATGCAAGACGCAGTGAATGAATATCAATGCTGGTCTCTTTGTCGGATGTTCAAAAACTTCTTGCTTTAAACCACAATCAATCTTCCATTCATCACGAAGTGTTAGATCGAGATCACTCCACCTGAGCATTAATATACTTGTTCCCATGTAATCTAATCGCTTTTCTAAAGCATCAAATCTCAGCGAAATAACATGATTAGGTTCGCAGCCATAATTTTCTTTCACTTTGACCCTTGTTTGTATCTGACTTAATTCGATGATCCCACCAACAATACCTCCTTTTGCATCCAAAGAAGTACCGTCCAAACCTAACCCAACGTTAAAACTTTTATGACCACTTGAATCAATGGATATTCGGCCTTCAGATCGAAATCCACGCGTTAACCATGTTGTATTACCCATTACATTCCCCATGTTCATGTGGACATTCAATTTGGATAAATTGATGCCAAAAAGAATTAGTGTTTCCCATGGGGCATTCATAAGTTGTCGTTGTTGCTGCAAACTTGATTCAGTCGAAGAGATTCCAGAGTACTTAACATTTGATTTGCTTTTGCCAATATCTTGTAAATTTAGCCAAAGCGATTCACGATTTAATGTTTCTTGTCGCTTTATTCCGGTCGGCTTATTCACATTTGGTGATGGAGTTTGAGTTAAAGGCTTCAATGACAATAAATCATCGCTTTTGCTTTCATCAGAAGAACTTGAAAGTGAACCATCGTCCTTAACGTCTTCTTGATCGGAGAAAACGCCACTCATCGTCTGATCTCCAAGGAACATACGTTTCCACAAGGCTTTTCGATACCAGGCTTTAGGGAAAGCCAGAATCTCTGTCAGTCTTCTCATATCATATTTGAAAGAAGCTGAACCGATGTCCATTAAAGCAGAAAATTTTATTGAAACGGTGTGTAACTGCTTATCTTGTGAAACATTCAACTTTGAGCTCGGATGCTGTTCACTTGAAAGTAGCAATTTTCGACTTCGCGAGATGTTGATTTTAACGAACTCTACTTGTAGACTAAGTGAATCTTTTCTGTCTGAAAGTGATTTTGATTGCGGCGATCCGATTGTACCTTCTGAGCTAGCACTGCTCACATTAAGAGTTGTTCCTGCTGTTTTCTTCTGGCCACCGTATGGATGAAAAATATACAATGAGAAATCTGCCAGACAGCCAGTGACACTGAGACCACTTATATAAGCTTCAGATTGATATTGCTGATGATGTCTGAAATCGCTTCCTGTTCTTCTGTGACCAGTTTTCGCAGATTGTTTTGAAGGACCAGTTGAATGTGGTATTGGTGGTTTAGGTGAAAATCCACATGTAATATCCATCAATTCATCTTGATGTCGTTTTGAGGAGAAAACTAAATCAACTGAAGGCAATTGGAGAAGACACTCAACTCGAGAAACTGGAAGACAACTGAATCGCAGAACGGATGGTTGAACGTGAAGATAAACTATGACATCCACAGGAAAGGAACCATACACTGCATATTGAGCTGGTGCTGAGGTAATTATTTCTGGCTTTGGTACTTCAATATCATTTACATTTCCGTTTATTTGATTCAGATCAGTAGTTGGTGAAGGGGTTTTCGTTACTGGCGATGTCTGAATAGGAATTGGTTCCAAAGCTTGTTCCAAAAAGTCCAAAATGTGAGGAGTTATGACAGTTTCTTCTGGAATACTGTGTAAAACCATCCATGCATAACATGCTGCTTTCTTTGCTCCAACTTTTTTCATCGAAAGTGATGTGTTTTGAGTATCATTTTCCTTGCTTCGTGGTTGGAAGTTAGGCCCTAAAGTCGAATTCTGAATGGAAACTGAAGGTTGATTAATTATGGCTGTTTTGGAATTATAATGCAGTTTGATGTCAAGTCCAGGGATTAAGAATATAGTGTGATCAAATAGATTTTGAAGTCCTGGGCCAGAAGATATAGTGTATCGCAATCGCGAGGAGGAAAGATTTCCTTTCAAGCCAGAAACTGAATGCCTATGAATGCTTCCACCTTGTTTGAAATGTTTATGATTGCTTGTAGCGCTCGGCGAGGGGGGTATCTGATCAAAAGGATTGCCAATAAAGCTTCTTTCTTTGGGTAATCCATTTTTACGACTCGTTTCTTCATCTTTTTCTTTACTCGTATCTCTTGTATGAAACACACATTTACCACTGCTAAAGAAAACCTGTATATCCAGCTCGAAATCAATGTTTGGTTCTTGAACAGCCGATTTTTGTCCGGAAACTGAGGTGATGCTATCTGCTCTTTGGTTGGGCACTGAACCATCAACTCTAGAGTAAAAACAAAAGTTGATGAATTGAAAGAAATAGTCAGATCATATAATGATAAGTGAAAATGAGATATAATTGCGAAAAAAACAAGCAAACATACTGATGGCTGAAGTTGGCAGCAGTTTCAATAATTTTGGGAATAACAAACTCAGATGAAGAAGAGCGAGAAGCATTATTTCCATTTGAACTACTTGCTGTTGGAGTTGAACACAAACTACTGCTAGCTGTAGATTCACTAAACAATTGCGAAGAATGTGAAGCTGTTCGCACGCTTGGCGGCGGTCCTGAAGTTTGAGGCAACTTCAGCGAAGTTTCAGCGAATTTTGTGAAAGCAGATTGTGATTTAGGAAATGATTGCGATTGTGGCTCAATAACTTTAGAATCAGCAGAAAGCACTCTACAAGTGTGACTAAATTAGTTTACACAGAATACATTTAAACACCAATTGCAATTACTTACTCATCGTTTTCCGCTATCTTCTCGCTTTTCATATCTAATGAAATGCTTCGTTTGTGTGGTTCGGGTGAGAGAGGTGAGAGATCTTCACTTTCTTGACTTAATGACCCTCGCTGCGAACAAATAACTTGCATTGGATCGAATTGTTCATCAATATCGAAAGATTCTTCGGGAGTTGCAGCATGCAGATCGTTTTTCATTTTGCTTTTCGCAAATGGAATCTTTTCTCGGAAACTAGACTTTTTTAAGCTCTGTCTCCTTAATTTCTTGATTACATCCCTCTTGAAATCTTGAAATACAGCAGATTCTAGTTCATGCAACCTTTTGATTTCTTGCTCGATTGTACTTTGACTTGCTCCCAACTGTCGGAGATCATTAATTATCTTTGCTTGTTCGTTCAGCTCCTTTTCAATCAGTCTTGATCGCTTTTTCGCATCGATAGATAAATCGCGAAATAATGATCCTTTTCTCGTAGATGTAATATTTTTTGAATCACCCCCAGAAATTGGAGAAGTAAAATTTTTAGGTGCAACATTTTCTTCGTCAGTTTCTTTGGATACAGGATTAACGTCATCAACCACACTGGAATAATCAGCGGTATCAATTTCATCCTCGTCGCCCGTCAGAGCAGTTAGTGTTTTAAAGAGGGCAGAAAACTGCTTTCCGATGCTTGTGTCAACATGAATATCAAAACCTTCCATTTTCCAAGAAACATTTAAAAACCATTTTGCATCACTTCCTCCAGATACTGAACTTCCCAATGTTTGATGTGATGTAGTTGTTCTTGAACAAATCTCATAAGTACCTTCGGAAACGACGCATATATTCATAACAGAGGGATCATTTGGATCAGGTTTCCAATCATCCAGAGAAGTTTCGAAATCATCAGCGAAACGAAAACAGAGACCGGTAAATTTTGCTTTGCTTACCAAGCTGCCACTAGAACAAGCAGAAACTCGCGTGTTTTCTAATGTTACAACTAACGCTGATTTAAGTTCAGAATCGTAATTCATTTTGCTGCCAAAAGCACCAGACGACTGAAACAAAGAGGGATTTGATATTGGAAGACATATACCGAAGTCATCAACAGTTAGTTGAAGAAACAAAGTTCCAAGTGTTTGTGTACTAAATTGAGGAATCGGCGGCACCTTTTCAAAAACTTGTTGTGTGGCATTTACAACCTCCTTATTCAAATTTGCTCTTTGCTCATTCCAAAACTCGTAAGCATTTTTATAATTCAGCCATACTAAAACAGCTTTGTCTAATGCCACTGGTTGTATGTATAAAAGCGGACGTTTCAATGTGATAAGAACTGCTTCTTTGTCTTCTGTATTGCTGGAACTTGAGGAGACATGAGCATCTTGTAATGCATTTCTCATTACAATTCTTGTTTTAAAGTAAGCAAGTTGCTGAAATTCTGGCTCAGCTTCTTCAAATAAAGCATTTTTTATTAACTGTCCAAGTGCAAGATTGAGATCCACTTGAAGCTTGACAAACAGTTTCAAGTGAAGATCGGGGCCACTACGCGAGGAGGTAAGCATATTTTGAACTCTGTTTGACAACTGTAACTCCATCACACCAGTTTCTAATCGTAATGCCGAATTGGTTGGCGTTGTTGCGGTGATTTGAATACCTTTTAATCGAAGATGAAGAGTAAATAGAAGATAGCGACCTTTTCTTGCTCCATAATTTCGATTTTGTTCAGTCGAAGAAGAGCTATTGCCAGATTTTTCTGCTTCGCTAAAATCGGTATTCATCATTTTCATATCTCCACCTGACATTTTCTGAACAACTTCATTGACCTCTTTCATGAATACTTTTTGTACCAAAAGAAGATGATTTAAGAGATCAGTGGTCAAACTGTGTTCGAATGACCCAATATCAGCTAAAGCATTGAGGAAACTACCCTTTCGAAGAACAACACCTTCTGCGAATGATTCAGACCTTAAAGTTGGTTTTCGACGGCCGTTCTTGAGTGGATCTTCCATATATTCAGCTGATACATGAATGGGAGGCAATGATACGCTCGCTGAAGATGGTAAGTTAGATTCAGATGCCGGAACCAAGGTATTAAAGCTCAAACTATGCTCACGAATGTCGATGACAAATTTGGCTTTTGTACCACTAACGCCTGAGCTTGTTATCCTTCCAATTTGGTACTGTGCTCGAAGCGAGGGTAAAAGAGAAGCTCCTATTTCGAAGCTATCTAACACAACACTGAACTGTACTACAATTGGTTTCATTAATTTAGAGCGATCTACACGCTGACCATCAGCAACATCAGTCTGAGTTCGTTCTCTAAGGAGGGGTTCTTTGGGCACTTGTTGGATATTATTTTGTTGTTGCCCATTCAAGGGTGCACCAGAAAAGGAAGATGTAATATTTTCAGATTCAAATTGCCTGCTGGAACGCGAAGCTTGACGACTCGATCTTAACTCTTGCAAAGTAGTGGATAATTGCTTGCTTGATCTTGTAACCATTCCATGAAGAGCAACAGGATGTTGAGGAATATCAATATTAATTGGTCCTATCGTTAGAAAAGCAGAATTTGTGTCTTTCCCTTTTTTATTTTGCGAAGAAATCAATGTTTGAGATTTTCCAACAGTCATTTTTACAACCAGCTGCAAGCTCGATGGTATTTCTTCTAATAAACTGATTGTAGTTTGACCCAATTGTCCAGTTAATGAGCTTTCTTTCCATCTTTTGGAATGAAGAGCAGCTCCTCGAACTTTTTCTTTGTGTGTTAAACTAAGATGGAAAGCCGATAGTTCACCATCTAATTTTAATCCACTAAGCATCGCAACTAAACTAACTTTATGAATTTTAACGACACCGAAAACTATGAGCGGAGTAAGTTCACGATGAATTAAAGCATGAGTATAAGTTTTCAGTTGATCGCTTGACATTATATTCATCATTGATTTTCTTTGAGAAGGATGAATGTTAAATCCAACGTTACCCTTATTGTGAATGGATCCTTGTGTAGGTAATTCGTCCATTTCAACTGCATAATCCTTCAATTGTTCGTATCCACCTTTGTTTTTTAAAGCTGAATCGTCATCCTCTTCTATCTGTATTTTTGCTTCTGGCAGTGAGTGAACAGTTGTTCTTTCAGTGATTGTCTTTGTTGCTGGAGTTGTTTCATAAAGGTCTAGTAAATAAAACATAGTTTTCCAACATTTTGGTTGCAAAACCTCTGTGGGCACTTGGGGTCCTACAGGGATTAATTCTTCGACAAGCGTTGTATCAGACTCGGCATCACCAGGAATACTGATACTGATTTGATCTTTATTCGTCTCATCTTTTGCTTTTGATGGTGGTTGACAACTGACAGTTGACGGTGTGGCACTTTGAGTTTCATTTTCATTTAAGGTTCCGATGTCATGAATAAGATTATCCGTAAATTGTTTAAAATGAAGATCATCTTTCCATTCCGGAATACGATTTGCCTTCATCTCAAGCCGAGCTTCGATAATGTTCTCATACATTGTTGTGAACTGATGCAATAAACGGAGAAGAGGAAGATTTACTCTTTGAGTTATATGGCTAAAATTCACACTGAAATTAACTACTGTTGTCACTTCATTTATGCCACCCTCAGGACCAACTATTACAATTGGAACTTTTTCCTCAGCATCAGTGTTATTCGTTGGCACCGACTCGTTTGTCACTGAAGTTAGAGGAGCTTCAGTTTTAGTATCAGGATATTTAACAACTTTATCTTTTTTCAAATCTAAATCAACTGTCAAACGCTCGCAAACAAACGCAGATGCTTCGGAATTAGTTGCTGATGAACATAAAGAATGAACTAAGTTTGGTTTGACTGATTTACCAAAATTTATAGGACTTTTAGATATACTTCTTGACATCTCTTCTGCATTTTCAGCCTCAACAATATCAACTTTAAATAGAGCAATCGAGCCACAAAATGACACTTTTGGCCCCAATTGATCGAATGCTAAATTATTTTCTACTTCTTCTGGCAAATGGTCGATGTCAAGACTTATAAATAAAGGTTCAAAAATGGTACGGACATCAGCAACTTGCATAGAAGTAGGAAGGAATGCAAATTCAGGTGGCATTGTAGCATTTGGAGATAAAATATCTTTGCTTAATGGATTTTCTTCATCGCTGTTGGCAGAACCAATTGTATTACATTTAGTTTCGTTATCCAAATTTTTCGAATGAGAGGTTTTTACTAGTGATGTCTGCATATTTCTCGCTTCAACGAATTCTTGCTGTCGCGTCATCCAAATATATAAATTCTCTTCGTTGTAGTCAGAAGAATCATGTCCCCGTGGTGTGAAAAATGGTTCTCTTGAGATGTTGCCGTCAATACTTGATAAAGAAGAGGCTGATTTTAAACTTTGTTGACTTTCATTTCGTCTTGTTTTCATAGCTGAATTTTGACTATTGGGACTAAACAAAAATCCACAAGCT
This sequence comes from Dinothrombium tinctorium, assembly GCA_003675995.1. Lineage (NCBI taxonomy): Eukaryota > Metazoa > Arthropoda > Arachnida > Trombidiformes > Trombidiidae > Dinothrombium > Dinothrombium tinctorium. Next base: position 11,813 of record NCKU01001590.1, read on the forward strand.
TTATTAACGCCTGTGCCAAGTGATTCTAAAGGATTGGTAAGCAATGGGAAAGCTATGCTTCCTCTTGAAGATTTTCCGGCTACATTTGAAACTTTTTTTGCTGCTGAGCTGTTACTAACTGCTCCATCATCTATATTACCAGTTTGACCGGTGCATGTAACAACTATATCTCCTCTACTCGATGAATTCGAACTTTTATGTTTCGGTCGATTGTGAATAGGATTGATAATCCCACCTGTCTCTTTTTCATTTAATGTATTCCCATTTTGAACCTCGGGTAAAAGTGTAGTTTTTTCATCATCATTTTCCGTTTCATCTTGTGTATCAGGTGATAATGGTAATTCAATTTGAATCTCTTCAGTGGGTTTCATTGATTCACCTAAAAGAAGTTTTAATGGAATGCCAGTTTGGTATGCTTCTTTATCGCCTTGATTTAGCTTAATGTTTTGTTCTACCAATAAAGGCATATACAAAGCATTCTTCCACTGTCGACTTAATGCAACTATGCCTCTTTTCAAATCACGTAATGATGGTAAAAATTGTGGATGCAAGTTTTCTTCTATTTCATTTATCGATGTTACTTTCTTCATATATCGGCGCAAAACTGCCATAAGCTGACAAGAAGGATCTTCTTGTAAAGCTTTTGCAAAAGGAGTTAATTTACGAGACATGTGCTTGCTCTGCGGTGAAATATGAATGCCCGGTATTTCTAATGCTACAGTCATTAATGATGCAATAACAGATGAGACACGCTGCTCATTTAAATGGCTCATTTTCTTTACAGCTACAATAAATCGATCTCCAACAGTTAACCAAGCATTGATCGAAGGCGTAGCTGTACTTAACAAATGCCAATCCAATTTAGTGAAATCAATTTTTCTGGTGATAGGAGTTTTTGGAGGAGCAGCAAAATTAAACCAAATAACACCAACATCACATACAAAAGAAGCACCTTTTCTCAAATTTGTATCATTGCCTATGTTTTTCAGAGTTTCTTCGCAATTAGATTTTGCGCTTTTTTCGACTTCATTTCGATTCTTAACAGCTTTTAAACTAATTTTTTCCAAACCACACTCAAACATTATAAACCCACAGGGATGAGCTTCGTCGTTTTCAGATGATTTATCATTTCGTAAATCGCCGAAAACACTTTCCCATTCTTTTTCGAGACATTCTTGTTTTCTGAATAGACCTCGGTTATGTGACGAGCGTCTTCGAAAAGAAGGAGATCCTCGATTTAGAGATGGAATTCTTTCATATTTGAAGTTAACTTTGCTTTGAGAATGCGGAATAATTGTAAGAATAGCTTCTTTAAGGATGGTGCTACTGTTGGATAATCTGCTTAGTTGACCATGAAAGCTACCAACTTTGCCAACGCCGACTAACTCTTCAGATAGAAGCTGATGCGTTTCAATTATTAAAGGTTCGACTTCGGTTTGTTCCTTTTTCTGCTTTTTAGGAAATAATCGACTAACTAATTCATATTGAGCGAAAGAGGCAAATGCTGAAGTTGGAGGTGTTGGAACAGGATTTGTGTTTACGAATGTATGAAGCGATCTTTTCATTTTCGTGTTTCGGAAAAAATCGAAATCAATATTGGAAATGTTCATTGCAAGTAACGATACACAAGTAATATCCTTGATGTTATCTAATGCAGAAAATGCAATAATTTCTTCAACCAATGAAGCTTGCATTACAATCACATTAATATTCGAGATTTGAATGAACATTTGAATTTTAGTGTCTTTGGTTTCTTCATATTGATTTGCGGTAACAGTTGACTGATTTCTATTCCAAACGTTTTGATCCTTAGTTGATGACTGATTTTCACTGAACTTTGATTTGCCAAGACTTGTGACAAAATTCATGTTTCTATTAAAATTTTTTTCGCGCTCCAAAGTTGTTCGCCATGCTTTCAACTTGAATTGTCCCAAATGAAGCATTTTTTCTTTTTTTAACTGATTCTTTGACTCTACTTTGTTAAAACATTTAAAACTCAAATGGTTTAATATTGTTAGAGGATGCAAAGACGCCAAAGTTGGTGTTAATCCGTCAACGAGAGTTCGCAATCCATCCAATGATAGCGGTGATATTCTAATATCAGTATCGCTACTCAATTTAATAAGAATCGTAAGTTTCTCGCTTCGGATTTCAAAAGATTTCGTAATTTCGCTTTCTGTTTGTTTGTTAGTTTTCTGATTTTCATCTCTTTTCACATCATTCGTCATAAAGTCATCTGGTTTTATTTTTGAAAATACGCAACCTGGACAATTGTACACTTTTTCGAATTTTGATTGAAATGAAGAAAAGTCAGTAAGTGTTTCATTGTAAATTGAAGGTTTTTTTACTAATTTCAAATAAGAGAAACCAGCAGGCGATGAATGCATAAATTTTTGAATCCATTTTGATTTTTTAAGTGCGCCTGTCCCTCCATTTGATTCTTCACTAGTATTTACCCAATTTTTACACACAAAATGTGTGAGATGAGTACCATAAGAAGACATCAACAAAGGGGATTCAACAATTGGTTTTTCCATTTGATTTCTCAAGTCAACCAAAGCAGCCAAATCAATATCCTCTTGAGATGAAACAGCAGATATGAATGAAGCACTGGAGACCGATTGCGTGTCACAGTTAATTTGCTGTCTCAAATTACTTGGTGGGGCGCTATAAGTTGATCTTAAACTAGTGTGAGACTTATGTAATGCCTGCTGGCTCATAGATCCCATATCTGTTAAAGCAGTGGCAGTAGTCATTGATTGAATAGATTTGAAAGTATCATCACTAACAACACTAATCGCTTGCAAATTGCTTTTTGCAGTCTTTAAAGTCACGCTATCACTATTAGAGGAACTTGAAGAGCCTTCATCGGCTGAAAAATATGGTTCGGCGAGAGTCGAGCGCGATTCCATCGTTTGGTGTTCAGTTTTCGTTGATTCTGAACATTTCAAATTAGTAATAAATTCAACATTTTTCTTTTCAGGTCGCTGGTTGCTTAGACCTGTTGAAAAACTGCTTATAGCATCTTCGGTGCCACTTTCGCTCAAACTTCGATTTCTTTGATGCAAAGGTTTTCCAATTTCAATGTTCTGCAGATGAGCAGGGGCTGTACTCGAAGGAGATATCGAAACACTATCTGATAAATTGCCTGAACTCAGAGGAGTGGAAATTGTAAATGGACTACTCCTTGCGGGGCTGCTTAACTGACGCGAAAATAAACTGATTTTACTAGCTTTTGGGCGAGTAGAAGATAATATATTAACATTGGATTTGGTGGAATCTTCGTTTGAGACGGATGAATTTTTTGTGCAAGGTGAAAGCGGTTGAGCTGCAGCTACATTACCTTTGTCAATAAACTGAAAATTCAAAGAAGCTATATCTTCTTCTGAGCCCTGTTCTTCGTCGTTATCCAAATCAAATCCTAATAAGGGTTCACCAGGATTTAGTAAACTTTCACCAAAATTAATATCACCATTTTTCTGCCTACAGAATAATGTGTCAAGATTGATACGTTGGTCAGTGGTGTTAAAAAAAATGACTCCATTCCGATTTGTTCCAAAAAATACACAGCCTCCGACGCAACCACATTTATTCATTAAATTTCGATTTCTCGTCTCTTCAGGCCACAAAAACCACAATCGTTTGGTCTTCGCATCATGCATTGTCAAAAAAGAATTTTGACTTATGGCATAGTTGTTGACATCAGATATCAAGTTTGCAGCATCGACAAAAAGAGGGCCAATGTTGACATTTAAAACTTCAAGCCAATTGGGCTCTTTGTCGCTAAGCTGAGGATTTAGAAGTTGCAATTTAGAGCTACGGAATGTTGCATTAGAGTTGTTTAACATCATAAAGTGTCTTAAAATTATATTATCAATTGATGCAGTAACACCTGTGCTAGTGTGACATGAATGAAGATTACATGTTGCAAAGCGAATGGGATATAACTGCAACGAAAATGCGGTATTCGTTTCAGCGATGCAAACGTCAATTGAATTAATCGAAAAACGGACCATTCGATATTTTATATCTTCGGGATATGGACAAAGCTTATTATTGAGTTTATCAGTTTCTAAACATTCAGATTGGATTTTGTCGTGAAGACATTTATGGTATGGCAAAGGTGGTTGCAAAGAACAATCTTCTTGAAGCACTTGAAATGCAAATGTTTCCAATCCAATCATAAGATGATGTATTTGTGGCAAAGTAAGTCTTCCGATAATATTTCCGATTTGAACTTCAACAAGCCATGCGTATTCAAGAGTTTCACTGTCTAGCGGGCGATTAAGTCCAGAAAACATAGCATGACCCCGAAATTGTAAGGAAGTCATTAAAAGATATCCGTTCTTTAAATGCAAGTGAGGCTCCGTTCTATTAACTTCATCCACTGATTTAAGGAAAACTGGTGATAGGATAAGTTGCAACTTTGTTTCCTGATACGTTTTATCCATTTCAAAACAAAGTCTTTCTAAATATAGATGAGGACAAGGAGGATCATCCTCTGAACAACTTTTCATTATATGCCCATGAATATCGTGCAAAGTCACAGAAACTGTCACATTAAGTGGTCGATACAGCCTCGCATCAAAAGGCTTCAATTGGACATCTGAACTAGCATTTACACGATCACTCGAAAGAGATTCCTGATTAGGATTTGAAGCAAAATCATGGAATGCTTGATTTTCACCTAAATAATTCTCTTTCAAATCCCATAACATTCTAAATAAGGTTCCATAAAGGCACATAACAGAAGGACCCACTTCCAATTCAAGCTCAATTAAGTCTGGTTCCATTGTAGCAGGATCAAAATCATCAGGAGTAACACATTTTTTCACATTAGCGCTTGAAAACGGGCGAATGGGTTCTAGCAATATTTCTTCTTTTTCTGGTGTGGTTATCTCTGACTCACGTGGGACTGAAGCTTTGGGAGGAATAGGGTGGTATTTATAAGTAATACTAAGGGCAACAATAGGAACATTCCAACAATCAAACCAACCATTAGATTTTTTAACAATATTACGCCATTTTTTGTGACTTGGAAATAAGTTAGATGTAGTGAGAACTTTTTGAGGCGAACAGGAATCGGAAGCGTGTGGCAAAAGAGATGAAAGTTTAGCGAAATCGCTGAGGATTGACACAATATTATGATGAGGATTACACTCAGGGAGATAGAGAGCTGCCTCCAGACTTTCACCTTGTATCCAAAGTTTGATTGGAACTTGAGGAGGAAGAAAATCGACAAATGGTAAGTCAAAGGAAAGGTCAAATGTTTCGCCACAAACAGCCACTTGAAAGTTCTCGTTTCCAAGCAGAGAGGAACAATCGATCCAATTATGTTCAGTAGCGATTGTTATCAATTCGAATTCTTTTAAAAACACATTAAATTTCCAAGTGTATGGAACGAATTGAAGTATATCTGGTTTTGCTTTTCCGCACCAGTCCTCAATTAAAGCATGAAAGAATTCTTTGTGAGCGTAAATTATGCTGACAGTTGCTTTGCTACCAATTAGAGAACAATTCCACGTTTGGTGAGCGTTCCAAATTAATGGATAATGCATTGAAACATCAAATTCTAATGTTTCACTTTGCACAAGAGATCTGTAATTGAGAATTGTTGTAGCTTCAAGATGAAGTATCTGGCCGACAATTTTGGTTGCATATCCATCTTCTTTTGCAATGTATGGAATAGATATTTCTAAATAGGAACCCGGCCCTGCATTTATGTGAAGTGCGTTTGTTTCCTTTTCTTTGTTGCTAAAAAGAATATCGATTGTCGCATCAGCGAGAGTACTTAATCTAAACTCAAAACTTTCGAATATTCGCTTTTCGCCCGGCTTTGGTTTTGACGTTACTTCTACGGGTTGATAATCAGGTGGATAAAAAAAGTTATACAGCGAATCTCTTTGCCGATCGGCCCAGGGACCGTAACTGAAATCAGTTCCTTTACCACATTTAACATCTAAACCCCAAGCCGGCGAAGTGAACCGTTCAACAATATCACCCATTGGTAATTCAATCTGCTCCGGATAAGGAGACATTATGCCCGGTTCATCTTGATAGTAATAAAAATCGATAGAATTCGATTGAAAGACAACGAAACCATCACCCATAAATCTTGGTGGTTCATCGATTAATCCAAGATATTTAGGGCTCGGCGCTAAAATGATTTTGAAGCTTTCTGCCTTACACTTAGTTATGTGAGTAAACAAGTCGTGAGGCGACATAGCTGGACGCGATGTATATGTGATGTGTGCTTCTTCAAATGTGAATAACAGAGTGCTCGCGACAAGAGGATTACCAAAAACTAAACGTCCACTCAATATTTCAAATTTAGTAACAGGAAAAAAATCACGCCATAAGTACGCCTTGATTAGTTCATCATTTGTTTGCAATTCGCTCTGATTGTTAGTTTGTGAAACTTGTTCAGGAAGATCGTCGAGTTTACAAGGATAAATGTTAAATACTTTCTCAAGTCGAGAGTAAAGCTGCGAACGATTGTAAATATGAAGTTCGAAGCCATTGAGAAGAACAGATATTCGAGCTTCACAATGACTGAAATCACATTTCCGCACATCTTTCGGTTTGTATGGGATCCACCACCGAAATATAAACCAACCGTCTTGAATGCGCACAGAATAATCTGGTGTCACGTATATCACATCACGAAACATGATTTTTCCCGAAATAGCTGATAATGAAAATGAGCCCACTTTGAAATAAGGCCGACAGTTACTTTTGTGATCGTAAAATAAATACTTCGGAAAAATAATGTGATTGACAATTTTTGTGAGGATGTAACCGAAAAGACGCGAATTATAGTAAAGAATGTATGTAAACCAAATCATCAAAAGTAGCAAAAAGAAGAGTAACCAGATTAAATTCATATCTAAAGCGACATCGTCTATGCTCGTAGTGATGTTCCATGAATTCACGATATCTTTCACTTTTCTAAAAGCAAGAAAAGCGAATAAAAAATAGTTTTAAAACAAAGCGTCAAAAAATCTCACTCATCGAAAAAAATATCAAAAAATGAATCGAAGAGAGATTTTAAAGTGATTAACACTTACAAACTCGGCGATGACGACTTGTCCGTCGCTTCGACTATGTTTCGTTTCAAATCAAAATCGGAATCGGCCATTGTTTGAGTGCGATTCAATCTTCAATTTTCAATGATTCATTCGTAAAAAAATGAAAATGTTTTCCGTTTGCTTGTCATTTGTTTTGCACTCGTTTTGTATTTTGTTGTTTTCATCAATAAACAACTCAAAGCGGGGACCGATCGCAATTTGCGCCTCGTCCGATTTGTACTCGTTTTCGAAAGGAGTATTTTTACAAATTTTTAAAATTATTAAAAATTCATTTTAAAAAAAATCAGTCCAGCTTGCCTTTGATTTCAATTGCTGCTTCTCATTTGTGCTTTTTGCTTGCTTATCACATACACCACAAGCAGCTGTCCAACAAACTGCAAAAACTCGCTTTGATCACACGCAATACCGACACGGAGTAAACCATACGTTCCAAGTACAGTGAAACCTCTCTACAAAGGATATCAAAGGGCCCAAAAAATCTGACCGTTATAAAGAGGTGGCAGTTGTAGAGAGAGTATCTTTAATTGAGTTAACTTACGTTAGGAGGGTATTTTATTTTAGTGTCCGTCAGTGGAGGTGACCGCTCAAAAGAGGTGTCCGTTAGAGGAGGTTTTACTGTAAAGCGATTCATATCGCTTTAAATAAGCTCGAATCTTCTTGTATCGGCTTCACGTGGATCCTTACTTCGAACTTATAATGGTGAAGATACTGAACATGCGAACTTACCACAATGATTGCTGCAAGTATCATGTCTACCATAGATGAAATAAATCGCCAGATAATCGATCTTCTGCTAATTTGATTTGCTTGTGATTACTATTTGAAGAATAAGCAAAATATACAACCGAATATACAATATATTAACCCGCAAAGCCAACACAATATTGTCTTAAATAATTTCAACAACAGCCATCCACTCAAATACCTATCAACTCTATTGTTTTTCGCTGACTATCTTGTGCTAGCATCAGCTATGAATCAAACTAAACCTTGTATTCAATACGCAGTGAGATAAACATTCGATTCCATATCCGAACAGTGTTGTGATTTCGGTGTAATTGAAAATAATTTCTTTAAACACGCCAAACAGAGCGCGACATATGAGAGGCCAGAAGCCAACATTGAGCGGTGCCTTCAGTTCATTTTTTAAGTTTTACAAAATAATCTGGGCATTATGTCTCAATGAACAATTTCGATTTTTCGTGATAGCACACAATAGGTTCTTTGCTTGATTTTAAAAGAAAAGAAAAGCTTGCGGTTACCTTACATCGCTTATGAGGCTAATCTTCATTTTTAAAAGCCAGTTTTTGGGAGTTTTAACAATATTTAGATAATGAATCGAATTTTTCTTAACACGTGTTGAACACAAGGTTTAGTTTGATTCAGAGCTGATACCAGCACAATAGTAGTCATCGAAAAACAAGAAACTTGATAGTTAAGTATCCCAATGAATATCTGTCGTTGAAAATATTTGAATCAATTTTTTGTTGAATTTGTATGTTATTACAACTGAAAACAAAACGAAAATAAACTGAATAACTTAATATTTACAGAATTTTAATAAAAGAAAATAAAGCGATTTTAAGCGAGGTTTGATTGATGCGCAACGGATTTTAGAGTTAAAATTGAGAGTTTATTATTTACAAAATAACATGAATCCAAAATGCGTTTGTTGCGAGGAATACACAAATTAATAAATTTGAAAAATACTTAGAAAGCGACGAGAGACACGATAAAGTATCGCACGCAGTTATGCCGAGCTCGTTGAGTAGAATCGACAAACAGAGATCAAGCGATTGTTTGGAAAAACGCTCAATCGTGAATTGAACACAATGCTTTTATTCACAAGTATTTCCATTGCATTGGCGATAATTGATTTGGTCATACTTTGCTACACTTTCAAATGGAGAAGTTTGATTCACGCACAACTACAATGATTATTGCTGATATGAGTGGTGTTGTGGAAACGCTTGCACACCAAATCTTTAATTTTTTTTTTTTGCTTTTTATTTTATGGTTATTTATATTTTAATGGAATCAGCGACCTAACGATTTAACCCGTCAAGCAATGCCTTAATTGAAACATCGTCACAACAAGCTTCAAAATACGTCAAGAAATTATGTTTCAAATCTCTCTCACTTTTAATATCTACTAACTTATCCAGTCGAATTTCAGAATAAAACACTTTTGATGGTATTATTTTAACCAAAAAAGTTTGCTCTTAAAAACTCCAGTTGGGACGATTATTATAGCTTGATCCATTATACTTGCTCATTTATTATCTCTATTTATGCTTGAGACTTAACAGTAATTTTAATTTTTAATTTAATAAAAATTTATATCATTTGAAGTACAAAAGCGTAATTATTTTTGCGTGTTTAAATTTTAAAATCGTTTTATAACTGTGATTTCGAAAGATTGGAAACAACTTATTTTATTTTGGCAGATTATTGTGTGGTATTGGGTTCAATTTTTTTCACTGCTCGTAGGAATATTATAATAATAATAATAATCTTTATTTATTCAGAAAACCAAATAAGACCAGAGGTCTACTCTTCCGTTGGTTTCTGTTTTGAAATCACAAAATTAAAAATGTATATTAATTGTAAATCAAATAATTAAAAGTTTGAAAGTTACTGTGTCAGTCTCCTCTCTTAATTGTGATAGCATTGAATTCTTCGCTTGGAAAGATAAAGATAAAACGAATGAAGAATATTTGGGTGCAGGACGAAAAATAAGCGAGTTTCCTCTTGTAATATCTCTGCTAGAGAGCTTTCTCTCCTGTAATACGTTCATTGGGTATCCCTCTCAAATATATTCAAAAGGGACTCAACTTGCGATGCTTTTCTAGCTAATTTTGTCTCAACTTTTATTGCAGTCGAAATTTTCATTCCTATTTATAATAAGATCAATGCTTTAAGCGTCAATAAGGCAGATAAAAATTTAGAGTTGAAGTACGTAGCCCGCAACTCATTTCATTATAATTTCATATCAAATGTAAGAATGCTTCTTGCGCTTTAATTTTATTTTTATCTAAAAATTTATATATAAAAAAATTAATTAGCTATTTAATTAACAAAAATTCATTGAAAAGAAGAGATAGCAAATTAATTGGAAAGAACTCTATTTTAATTATTTTGCTATAAGGCAAACTGTTTTTTGCAGAGGATTAAGGCAGCTTTCATTTTTCTCGCTATGTTAAAACATAATAAGCTGTATGAGATTAGCGCAATTTTTATCTCACTTCTCTTGCATAAAATAAACCGACACATTTTTTATATAGAAAATCTCGCTTATTTAATCCACATTCGATTTATTAACAAATTAAAAATTGAGTCATGAAAATTTCGACGATTTTTATATCTGCTTGTTAAAAAATATTTTGGAGTAGTCAGTATTGATAAAAAAAGTTTAATTCAATTTAAATTTATAGTAATTAATTTAATTATTAACTTTTAATTAGAGAAAGGAATTTTATATGATTACTAGACGTCGGTTAAATGCATTAGTTTAAATATTATATGACATAAAAACCAAATTTTGCTAATAATGCATAAATGTTTTGTTGCATTGAGTCCATAAAATCAAAAATTTTGCAATTTGAAAACATGAATTTTTTGCAAAAAGTTGTGCAAGATATTCAAATTGGGCTTCAAAAATGAATGCTTTTATTGAATTTGAAAATTATTTCTAAAATTAGCTAACATAGATATGAATTCATTATTTTAAGAGCAGAAAGTTATTCATTTTCGTTCAAAAACAATTCTCTTCATTTAAAATATGTTGAAAAGTATATTTTCAAGTTGTGAGATTTTGAGGTTTGTATAATTTTTAAATAAAAAAATCAAACAATTAAAAATGTTAATTCAGTAGCTTGCCTTAAAGTTCCGAAGCACTTTTGAAATAACAAATGAAGGCTTCACAAAATTACAAAAGTTGAAAATCACTTTCTGAAGGATTGATACAAAAAATAGTACGACATCTTCTAACGGCCACCTCACAAAAAATAAAATAACTTTATAAGTTAACTCAATTCACAATGCCTTATCCTCAACTGTCACCTATTCATGATAGCTAGATTTTTGGAACTGTTCCCTGTTGTAAAGAAGTTTCACTGAAATATTAAGAATAATTATTGTAATTTTGAAATAGAGAAATTTAATTTTGCGCTAAAAAAGCTGTAATGTCGAAAGATATTTTTCTTTGCTAAAAATTACTTTGTCTGATCACCGATAGAAATTCATTTCAAAAAAAAAAATTCAGAAAGGGCGCTTATTTGTTATTGTTTTAGATTTTTTTTACATAATTTACTGCATAATTTTCGCGCATAAATACATGCATATTTCTAATTTTTTATTGTATAAAAGTCCGATTGATCACATACTTTTCACTGATACCTTAAAATGATTCATATGACTATTTAATTGCCAAATATATAAAAAATTTTCCACAACTCAGTAAGTCAAAAAACACCTAAATTACATATTTTTCAAAATTAGCAGATAAGTTCATAAGTCACATAAAAGCACATATTTTAATACATTTTTTAAATAAAAATGCAAAATCAGAAATTTTATTAATCTCAAGTCAAAAGCATAAAGATAACTTAATTACCTTGTGGTCTCGATTCATGGGCAAATTTAATGAAAAAAATATGCCAAATCGCAAGAAACACCATCATAGTTTCTATTTAGTGAAAAATAAAACAAATCTCAAGGATCAAAGAAATCGTTATTATTTACGTTAGTGAAGTATTTACAAACTTTCAACCAGGAATGTTGGGACTTTTCGTAACCTGTCTTTTCAGCGTCTCTCTGAGTACACTGTCTTCTGGACTAAATGCAATCGCAGCTCTAATAAGGGAAGATTGACTTAAATCTCTGTTGCCTAACATTAGAACTAAATAAGCTCGAGTTATCGCAAATTTTATTTCTGCCCTTACTGGACTTGTGATTGGTGCAGCATTTCTTGCCAAGAATATCGGCACTATTTTCGAGGTGAGAAAGAAAAATTAAATTTCACCAACTAAAATTGAATCCCTATTTAAGGCTTCATTAAGTAAATAATGAAATTATTTAATAAATTAAATTATTATTAATAATTAATAATAATCCTTTTGGTGCACCCAATGGTCCTTTATTTGGACTATTTGTTCTCGGTGTTTTCTTTCCTTTCGTAGATGCCAGTGAAGCACTTTTTTGGATTAATAATCGGACAAGTAATTAGTGTTTGGATAACACTGGTAGCTTCTTTCAATAAAATTGGAAAGGGAGTTCAACTTATTCTGCCAGCCTCTACTGATGATTGTGACAAATTAGGTTTTCTAAATATAACTGAAGGTGCGTCATTCGAGCAATTAAAATACTCTCAAATTCCAAATTACTCGCTGAATAAGTTAAACGCACTTTATCATCTTTCGCCCTTATTTGTTTTGGTCATTACTAGAGATGTGATTTTTCGGTAGTTAAAAATTGCAAAATCGGTCGGGAAATCGGCGGTTAAAATAAGTAAAATCGGGAGT
>NCKU01001591.1:0-24420 GCA_003675995.1 Dinothrombium tinctorium
GTGCAAGCCTTTGACGAAATCTGAGTCAAAGAACCTTTGCTTTTGAGCTAGAAAAACTCTTCATTTTCTATTCTATCTGTAGAAGAAACAAATTATAATTTATTCAATTGAAAATGATTAAATTATGTAGTTTTTTATGAAAAATTAATCGGAAAAAATCACTTTTGAGATTTCGTAAATTGAATACAATTAAATATAAACTTTTAAATTACAATATTGCCAGTCATAATTCCTATAACAACTATAATTGTAATTTCTTCTAAATCTTTTTCATTGCTTTGAGATTAATTACACGATTGCAAAATTTTTATAAATTTGCTGTGAACGTACCAATATTCTATTTTTAATGTTCAACTTATGAGGTTCTCAATAACATTGTATAAGCATTTCAAATAATTGAGGCTGTTAAAGCAAAATCAAACGATTACTTGAAACAAAAATTTATTTCTCGTATTCATACAAAGCCTGATCTCGAAGAAATTCGAAAACAAGATAATTTAGGAGCGAAATTAATTTTAGTTATTCCTTTTGGTCTCTGTGAATATAGTAAACACATTTTCTATTCCTGAATTTACATATATTTATTCTTTATGAAAAATAGATTAATTCCCTTTTGATACAACATTAAAGATTTTCTTATTATGCGATTTAATTCTTTCTCGAATATTCAATAATTTTTGTTTTTTAAATTTTATTAATTGTGCAAAATTATGACGAATCAGGTCTTGGCGTAACAATAAATCAAGTTCCATTGGTGTATATCGGTTTTCTGGTTAATCTCGTGACTTTTTTATTTACAAAACAGCCATGAAGAGCACAGAAATTAACAAGTTTGACAAAATACTGAGAAAACAACAAGGATACTAGTGCTAGTCTCTGAGAAACTATAATGTGTCGGTTGTACTGAAGACCTGAGCTACTCAGGTCAAGACCTGAGTTACTGAACCTATTGAGAGCGAAGCGACAATTAAAGTTGCGAACACGCGAGTTTTCGGCAGAATACGCTCTCTTTGATTGAGCACAAAGTTTTTCTGTACAATAATTGCTATCTCATTGACGATAGATGAGTTGCTCATGCTTTGCTGCAGTTACAAACGACGAAGTACCAATAATCACGAGTTTAACTTTTGTACACTCAAGGAAAGAGAAAAGTTTACATTGTTGGGTAAAAGAAATACATTTTTTAACCATTTCTCTTACCTAACAATGTAAACTTTTCTCTTTCCTTGAGTGTACTTTAATTATTATTGATATGAATGGTGTGGCTAAAGTGTGTGCAACAAAATTTTGCACCAATTTTCACATTTTTAATCACCAATCACGCACAAAATTTAAGTACTTTTCAGCACAAAAATTCACGTCCCTAACAATGATATTTTAAAATGCTTACGGACCACATTTGTTTGATTTAAATTGAATAAATTTATTATCAAAGGGTTTACAAAAATAGTCTTTATACTAAAATTCAATTCTGTCGTTAGACTTAAAAAAAGCAAACTTTCTTTTGCCACGAAACAAGCATAAAATATTTAATGAAGTATTGCCTCACTTTATGTACAACTTTATAATAAACAAATTGAATCATTGAAAACATTTGAATAACTGGAATAATCAAATTGAGAGTTGATTTAGTGAATTAAAAGAATTTTTTATTTTTACATACATTTACACTACAAGTGCATTGAGAGGAATAGTACTTCAAATTCATTTTACAGATACATTTTCTCAAACACTGCTTTACAATGACAATAAGTTATCCGAATTTTCCTCAGAGTGTGAATAAAATAAAGTTTTATAAAATTGTATTTCTTTAAGAATCAAATAATTAAGCAAGTTTTGTATGTCAATATAGTTTTGCTTTGTTAATGGCAAAAAGTTTGATATAAAGGCTTAAGTTGTCGAAAAATATTTGTAATACAGTGAAACTCTCTACAAAGGACACTAAAGGGGCCCGAAAAATCTGACCGTTGAGGTTGTAGTAGAGAGGGTATCTTTAATTGAGTTAACTTAGGGAGTATTTTATTTTAGTGTCCGTTAGAGGAGGTTTTACTGTATCAGATTTAAATGTAAGTATGTATAGTATTGTGATATTCTTGTTCATTATTAGATGAAATTTCTCTCAACGGAAAATTCAAAAACGATATTCGATTTTTTTAAAACGGCTTTTTTACAAATTTATAACATTTTTTACTCTTTGATCCGATTAATTTAAATCTTTAGTCGCTTAAGTCTTCTTTTAATTTTTTAATATTCACACAAAATATAAAATTTTGAAAATGTGTAGCTTTTTATTATTCTTTCACTTCAATTAAATGTAATTTTAAAAAGTTCAAAATTGATTTGAAAGAGAAAATTTTTCTGTTCAGTTTGATTGCATTACTCTGTGCAAAATATTTCTCACGCTTTTATTGGTGTTTAAAATGCGTTTTTGCGGCCCTCAAATTTTTACACTTTTTAAGTCTATCGACAGAATTATCATTAATATCATATTCATGAAAGTTATGTTGTTAAAATGAGCTGTAAATTCTTGTAAATGATCGTTGAAAAGAAACAAGCATTTTTCTTTATGAGCGAAATTCGATACAACGGAAATCGATCGATCAAGAAAAGTTAAGCACACAAAAAGATCAACTTACCGAAAATTAGATTGATGCTTATAAATCTCTAAATTGTTCTTAAATCTAGATCACTTCTATTAATTTTAGTTTTATAGACACACCAGAAGCAAAATTTTTTATTAATCAATTTCTGTTTTGGTTTTCTTTTTGATTTGATCCTTTACAAATATCGATCATCAAAAAATCCTCATTTGAATATGATCGATTCAAATTCAAATTGCAAACCGAGACAAACAAAAATAGATACAAAATGAGTTTTGCAACTCAATACAATATGGCGATATTTGAAGCAAATTAAAATTCTTTAATAAAGATTGGCCTATTTGTACTTAAATTATAAAAATAAGGTGGTCAATATATTTACAAATAAGGATGTATAATGTATTCGATGAAAAATTTTCACCATTTGGAAAAAATAAATTTGAAAGACAGCATTAGTCAGTTTGTTTTGATTGTTTCTTTGCTGCTCCAGCTTTGACTCATATAATATAAGAAGCTCTTATCAGGAATAATTCATTTTTTAGTTAATTTTATTTAATGGTTTCAATTTTGAATATAAGGGTGTAGAGGGATACCATAAAAGTTAATTATCCATATGTCCGTATTAATTGTCCATTTTATGTCTAAATAATGAAAGATAAATTATTTTTGGCCGACAGCGTTTATTAAAAATATTTTATTATAATTTTATTTGTTGAATTACATTTTTGATCAAAATTATTAGTTCGATGAGCTCTGAAGACTGACGAGCAGATTTAAATTACGATATCGTTTCAAATTTCGCAAACTTAAACATAATCTCAAATATTAAAATTTTTTCTTTGTTCGAGATAAAAAGTTATTTAAATTTACATAACAACTTTACAGATAAGATCAAGCTAAATAAATGTAAATGCTTTTTCTAGTGACCGATCGTTTTACACCGAATAAATCATTTTTATTTCACATCACTTTATATCTCTCTGCGGTGTTAGTTGTCGACAGCAGTGAGAGAGAGAAAGCAACTACTTTAATACGATGGCATATGGCAAATAATTCTCTGCATTTAAACCTCATTTATTGTGAATGCATTAAAAGCGAACGCTCGCTCGACACGCGCGTGGCGCGTGTTTAACATAAAAAAGTTAAGATTTGCGAGCTCACATTTAACTTTTACGTTAATAAAATTGAGCGATGAAAAAAAATTTTCCCGGAATTTTTATCGTTTTGTAAACATTGACAAAAGAAATGAGCAGTTAAAATAGAAATAAGTGAAAACAAATTATAGACATTGTATGATAAATGAGGAGCGAGTAATGCTTTTAAAATGTGTTTACAATTCGTGTTTAAATGTTAGTGAAAAGTTTTCAAATTTAAAACAGTTTTACTCTTTCTCATTCTTTATTTTGCTTTCGCCTTTTCTTCAAAACGAAGAAAGCAATGAATGTGAAAAATTGCGCTCAACACAAACACTCGTTTAGCATCATTCGTCGAAAATGTTCATTAAACGGTGTTGATAATAAAAAGTGTATAAAACGCGTATTTCGCGATCACCGATTACCGTCGTTCAAACTGAAGTGTGTTTACGTCGAAATGCGAGAGTAAATTTGAAAATAAACACAACTACCGCTTCACAAATGGTTTTAATGGCATGAAATAAGTCGATGAAAATGCAATTTCAAACCAAATTGTTTCGAAACGTGAGCTAATTTAAAACCGTAAAAGTGGAAAAGAAAAAGATTAGAGAGTGAGAGTCAGCGTGAGTAAGAGAGAAAGTGAGCGAGAAGCAATCGCAATTTGCTCGAAACGATTTGTGTAAAATACTTACTGCGTGTGTTATGCAAAACAGTATATCGTACAAGTATCGAAGGATCAATTCAAATGTGCAGATGGTTTAACGCGATCAACGCTCTCTTCTACACTCGCTGCTTGTGTAGAGTGTTACGTTCATCAATTTATAAGAGAGAGAGAGAGAGAGAAGAGAGAGAAAAAAATCAGAAAATAAAACACATTCAAATTTAAATTCAATTCGCTTTTAATTCAAGTAATTTGCATTTTGAAAGGCATTCAAATTGATTGTTCTTTTCAAGTGACTTCAAATTGAAATTACTTTGAAGAAGAAATAGGAAAGAGAAAAAAACTCAAAATCGTATTTCGAAACTAAATGATTGTAATCATCTCTTCCTCGCGGACATTTACTCGAACATCGTTGCTCAAAAGAATTTTAAACATTTTAATTTAAATAATTTCAAACACTGTTTTATTCAATTACGCTTTTCGCTTTTTTGTGCTTGAAAAATTTGTCTAGTTTTTCAGCAGCTGGTTCGAGCGATCGCAAACTACTTGGATTCATTCTCGTAGTAATTCGTATTCAGAACTAAAGCACAGAATTTAAATTTCGAAAAATAAACAATTTTCTCAATTTGTTTTCGGAAGACAAATCGAAATGCTTGCTTAGTTCCGAATCGATTTATTTAAAAATGTAATCGCAAGAAATTTGTATGAATTTGATCAGCCGCAACAAAAGACAATTGACAATAGCATTCGAAATAAATCTCCGCTGTTTATCGAAATGATTTCAAATTAAATTTGTAATTTGATTCATTCGAACACAAACTCATTGTAATGTGAAATATTTGAAATTCTGCGCGAGTAAATCGCAAATTCTTCGAAAATGAAATTTAAATTTTTAATGATATGCTGTTTCGAGTAGTTAGAAGCTTGCTGAAATCAGACCTATAGCGAAATACAGTGAAGCTTTAAAATTTGAAATTTGCTTTTAATGTTCGAAAATTGAAAAGTTTTGAATTCAATTTTGATTACTACGAATGAATGAAAGCGAAAAACTCGCTTTATTGATACTTTTCAAGAAGAAGAGCAAGAAGAAAGAAGTTTATCGCGTTAAAAACTGCCAAAATTCTTCACAAATAAAATTTTAACTGTCATTGAAAAATCGAGAACAGTGCTCAGTGATTTAATCGCGATGAATAGTGAAATGAAATGCCTGCTTCTTAAGAGAAGCGAAAAGAAAAATTGTGTGTAATGCGAAATAAATTTAATTCGATTGAAATTTCTAATTTAAATATGAAAAAAATCAACGCCAAATATTTTTTCACAAAATGCAAAAAAAGATTAGAAATTTGGAAAGCAGAAAATCGCTGATTTTGCTTTGTGTCGATTGAAGTGATTTATAATGCAAACTTTTTTAAAAGTGAACACTTTATGAAATTATTTTATCAATTCAAAAAAATGTTTGAGAAACGCGAAAGCAAAAATAGTTTTCGTGTGATACGAGCAGGCGAAAGATGGCTGTGATTTGAGTTTTAAATTCATAGATTTCTTCTTCTTTTCAAGTGTTTGCAAATAGTTTGCAAACAGCAAAAAGAGGAAAGCGAAGCATTTGAAAAGAAAGTTTGCGTTACATGTGTATAATCTGCAAATAGTGATTTCGATGCAATTGTATGTATGTGTAGAAATGTTTTTTCTCGTTGCAGCACGCTGATAATGTTTAATCTCAAAAGAGTAGCACACAAAATTGAAGACATTTAATGAAGTGTTGAGATATTGATTTATTTCACATTAGAAAGATAAAAATTTCAATTCGTTACACAATCGTGTGCTAAGAGTAGTTAGTCGAACGAAATGGCAAATTGAATAAAGAAATCGATTTCGAGTAATAAGCATACTGCTGCTTCCTCTTCTGCTGCTGCTGCCGCTGCTGCCTCTGCTGAACGCATCAATAAATAAATTAGTTGCGATGGTTGGAAATAAACGATCGCTTAGCGAGTTAAATGGACGTTGATCTGTTGTGCTGCTGGCGAGGCTTGAGCAAAAACAAAGCAGAAAAAATAATTGATAGTTTGCATTTGGACAATGGTCATTTGCGTGGAAATGGTCGGAGAAAATGACAATCCAACAGATAACGCTGTTCGTGGCGAGGAGAAGCAGAAGCGAGAGGAAGAGTGAGAAAGAGACACAGAGAAACGCAGAAGAGATGATGAGCTGAGAAAGAAGATCAATAAAGTTTGTATGGCAAGTGAATAGTATGCGACCAGTGCAAACAAAGGTTCCTCCTCAAATTATAATCATTTCTCCTCCCAATGATGAGAAGAGAGTAGCGAAGAATAAAACAATTGATGATCCGTTAAATTGAGATTCAGCCAAAAATAGAGAAAAATGCAGAGCAACGAAAACATAACGCTTCGTTAAATCCATTGCGCGTCATTCGATAAGCAAATGCTCTCGTTCTCTTTTTTCAGTTTCAACTAAAATTAGTTTATGTTAATTTTATTTTTAAAATGGCTGTTAGGTATTTGCTCTTTGATCAATTCTACATCGATGCGTTTCACTCTCGGGACAATCCTCGCGTATACAAAACTGCTTTCAACCGTTTTGATACTTTCGCCTTCATTTTAAAATCAAACTTTTCTCTCACTTCTCCATCGCTCTTCTCCATCTCTCTCGCTTCTTCTTTCGCGAGAATTGACGTGAAAACGTAACTTTTCATTTCCTTTCTTAAATTATTTGCAATCGACAAAATCGAGAAGCGAAGAAGAAGCAGAGCAGGAAGAAGAAGAAGAAGTTAGTAGACACAAATGTATTTCTTTGCACTTCATTCGCACATCTTTTTTTCGCACCTATAGAGCAGCACGCTAACAACATAAACAGTGTACACATACGCATACTGTGTACGGACATCGCTACTAACATCAGCGATGCACATCAGCGCAGCAGTGATCAATTCGCTTGTCTTAATTACGTTTATCACAAACGCAGAGTTTATAAACGAGCAATTTTCGAAATTAAGCTGCGTTCGCAACGATCGGCAAATTAGCGAAATGGAAGCTAATAAACCGCTGTAAATGTCCACATTTCGCGATTCTTCGCGTTTTATAGATCGTGCTTTGCGCTAATATTGATGTTCGCTCGCCGTACATTTTACTTCGCTCGCTGCGAACTGAAAACGCTTTGACGTAACGTATTATCTCTTTCCATCTTTCTTCGCCGTTTAAATGCATACACACTTCAAAACTAGTGTGTGCATCGCTTTCAATTGTGCACATACACACACACATACTCTTCTCGCCTTCGCAATGCTTCGCTTCTTTTTAACTCAACAATGAATAATTTTTGAATTTATTCTTGATTTTTTGCTGCTTTGTTCAGAGAAAATAAATTTTTTCTGCTTCTACTTCGCTCGAGCACATAAAACGTTTTCAAGCGTCCAAATCGGGCGCAGTTTGCATTTCAGCGTATGAATAACAACCAAATTTGTATTATGTAACAGCCGTTGTCAAAACGTCGTAAACTATGTGGTTTCATTAAAATACAATAGACAGAAAAGCAAGAAAGCGAAAAACTGGCTCGAACGTTTCGGTTTCAGCGATGATGCTGGCAAATAAATTACGCGAGTGTTTTAAACTGCGCAAATTTATTTGTTTTCAGCGAACAAATAAATAATTTGTATCGATGATTACTTTTCATTAAACTTGTAATTACGTTTAAAAAACTATTAATAAGTAAATTGAAAGCTTTCGACGAACAAACACAATGAGTACAATTACACACCATAAGCGTTTCTTTATTGCATTCGCTCGCTATGTGCGTGTGTGTTTGTGCGAGCTTATCGAGTGCAAACAAACTTCGTCATTACTCTTGTATTTAATTTTGTCATAAAAACACAATCGCTGTTTATACAATTTAAGCGACAATTAAAACACCGTCGTTTGTATTCGATCGAAACGAGCCGCAATATGTCGCTTTATTTCGGAAAAGCGTTCGAATTTCGCGTACAATAAAATTCGTATGCGCTAAGTAACACGCGTTGTGTGCGGACGCTCTCGCGGAACGAGCAGCGATTGAAATGGTGCTAAGCAGCAATTCAGCGGCAACGAGGGTTTGTTTGTCAAATTCAATTTATCTTTGAATAAGAAATAACGAGCGCTCACAAAACAGAATTTTGTTTAATTTCAACTCGTCGCTTAACAATCGACTGAAGAGAGAGAGTGTGTGTGTTTGTGTCGAGAAGTGGGAAGAGAGAGCTGGAGAGAGAGAGAGAGAGAGAGAGAGAGAGAGAGAGAGAGAAGAGAGCGAAAAAAGCTCGCGAAGTAGCCGCTGGCATTTTTTCGTTAGCTCTTTAATTTTCGTGAATCGGTGCTTAGAATCGGTCGATCACTGTGCATAACGCACTCAATTTTAAAAACTTTATATTGAACAATCGTAACTTCCCGCATCGAATTGCAAAACTCGCAATTAGCGAAATCAATGGCTGCTTCCGAGCGTATACGACGGTTCGAAAAAGAAAGATCAGCGATCGAATGTCGCACTTAACTCGCGCTGTTATTATTTTCTGTTCTCTTCTTCGGGAAAATAGAAATGTAAAGAAACAGTTTTTTAAAACAAACTTTGAGTTATAAAAATGAAGTTGTTTCAATCTATTATAAATGGTGGTCCTATAAGAGTAAATTCCTCTTCGGGGAGATATCTCGATCATTGTTCATTGGTTTACTTGTTTATTACGGGCAGCAGCGTTTCGCAGGCTTTTCTTTAACTTTCTTCTCTTCGCTTTCTTTGCTTTCGCTGAAAGAAAAGTCTGTCCGTGACTCGAATTGATCAATAACCGTTTTAAGCGCACATTTATTCGTGTGCGAAGAAAGCAAACTCTAATATCGAGAAAAGCGACTGCCAATGCTGTTTAGCGCGCAAAATTGTGTGCGAATCCAATAGTTATTTAGCGTGAAGAAGAAGAAGAAGAAGAAGCGAAGTCATCGCTGCTGCAATGCAACCTCAGGCTGTATACCTAATTTCGCGTATATCGGCCCGCACGGAGCGAGCGAAACAGAGGCGGCCGTTGGCGTAATCGTAACATATTTAATGTAATTTGCTAATTAACTGATCGAGTCGCGGTTTGATTGTGAACTGGCGATGCGCATAATGCATCCACGAAGGGAGCACTCCTCCGAGGATTTGATGCGAGCGTGAGAGAGCGAGAGCGCGAGAGAGAAACTGCACTGCAATCAACGTGGGGAATCGCTGCTCTCGGATCCCCATAAATCCACTTATTCTGATCGATATTTACTCGTTTATCGAAACGAGGCGAGTGCCGAACGTCAAACGGTACTTAATTAAAGCTAAGCGACTATTTCTGTCAACGCAACTAGCAATGAATGAATGGTGGCCGCAATCAAATGCAACAAAATGTCCAAAACTTTATATCGCATTACTTTTGCTTCTTTTTGCGTTTATTTAATCGAAATGCTCGTCGAGAAGAAAAAGAAGAGGAGAGGAGAGGAAAAAGCGAGCGAGAGCATCGCGAGCAGAATTGGCCTGAGCGCAGCAAATGAAAATAGCAGCGATCCATTCATTTCTCTCATCGGCTGCTGCAGCCTTTTTGCTGCAAACTTTACGCTACCAATTAAGCTGTTAACGCGAGCATTAGCGAGTATTAACTGTAACCTGCTTTTAAATTCTAATATATGCAAATTAGACTATCTCTTAGGTGCCATAAAAGCTGCCACGTCTAATTTACGCCTTCTGCTCTCGCTCCTCAATTATGAATGCACTCATTAGTCTCTCCTTTTGCCAAAACGGTTACTCAATCTTTTGCAATTTATTTTTCTTTTCGGTCGCCGGCTTCTTTTTAATTAAAGCGCGAATATAATCTCATTACTCGCATCCGCAGCAAATTCGGCAATTAAAGACATCGCTCAGTGTTTATGATTAATGCATTTCGGAGACTTTCTCTCTTGGTCTCTCTCTTGCTTCGCTCTCTCTCGTCGATTGGATGCTGCAGTCTGCAATGTGCGTTCTCCGGAGGCGGATGATGCAGCAAGCAAAAAATCGTCTCGGGTGCATGTGTGTACGCGGAAAGATGCGGATCACGTCCGAGCTATTTTTTGTTTTCGCGCACACAAAAACAAGTTCATTTTGAACTACTATTCAATTATGCTTCTTCTTCTCCGGCCGAAGAACATCATTTTATGTTATTGTGTGAAAATGTTTTAATTTAATAATTTTTGGCAAGCATTCGATTAGAACATCGAGTTACGATTGACTACCAATTCACATCATCTGACATATTTATAATACAGTTTTGAAAACGAAAGCGAAAAGAATAGAACAAAAACGCTGCTTAGCTTACATAAGGTCTGTAAAACGGATCTTGAGGAAGCTGCTGCTGCTTGTTTGTAATTGGATTTATAAGCGAAATACTCGTCACACTTCTCGTACAGTCGGACAAGTGGCGGTTTATGTTCGATGGCCACGAAGAGCTTTGAGTAGAACACATATTATTTACAGATTCAATGCATTTTAATCCGGGAAGCGACGAGGAGGAAGATGAAGGCGAACTGTTGGTGTTGTTGTTGTTGATCGGCGTACACTTGATTGGAGCACCGCTTTCTTCCGATCGCTTCGAGAAGCTGTTCTCATTCTGACTTTGTGCGCCTCCGATCGAACCGTTCGAACTGCTGTTGTTGATGGTCTTGGTTTGATCACCTTTACTCTCGATACTATTATCGGCACTGCCATTCTTCTGTTTGCTCGACTCTTGTTGAGATTTTTTGCTCCTTTTCCACTTCATTCGTCTATTTTGAAACCAAATTTTAACCTGCAATTCGACGGCAAATAGTGAACAAGCATTTCGCTTTTAAAGCACTAATTACACGAATATTAATGAAACGAGAAGCGAGGACTAATTAGTTTAATTAGTGTTTTGAAGTTTTTGCTCGCCTATATTCGCGAAGAGCAGCCATTAAAGCATTGGGAGATGTTATTGTAAAGAGCTTTGTTTAATCATAAAGATGCAAATTACTAACAGTTAAATTATTCTAATTAAGAGCTGATAGTTTGGGAAATGATCTCATCGCAAATTTTGTTTGTTTATAGGCTCGAATTTAATTCAGAGACTGTTTGCACTTCGCTCCGAGGAACATTCATCCCTATAACTGCTGCGTGCATCGCATCGCAATGCTGCCACCATCACCATCATCGCATTGTCTTCGCCATCGGCTTGCGAGTGCACACACACATACGCACACACACACAATGCGATGCTCGTTACGTCTTTTGTCTTCGTTCGCCGATCAATTACCGGCTAAACTAACATTATCATTTCGTTTTGCCAATAGAGGAATGATCGCGCAATGCACTGAAATACAATACAAAACGACGCTTCTCGCTGTCTTGTGCAGTCCAAATGCTAAATCGAATGGTTACCTGCGTTTCGGTCAGCATCAAATTGGTGGCCACTTCGAATCGCTTCGGTCGTGACAAATATTTATTCATTCGAAATTGATTTTCTAATTCGAGCAATTGCTGACTCGTGAACGCTGTCCGCGGTCGACGTGTCTTTCCGATCACTGCTCCTTGCGTTTGTCCTATAAAATAATGGTGAAAATGCTTTTTGCGAAATGAACGAAAGCGAACGCCGTTAAATTGGAGGCAATCAAAGCGAAACGTAATCGAAGCAAAGTGAGTGTGAAATTCAATCCAAAACAGCGAAATGTGGGTAATGGAGACGCGTGGACAGCGTGCGGCCGTCGAGCAGTAAATCAGATGAAAGAAAGAGAAAGGCAGCAAAAATCAGAACAAATGTGAGAGTGCATCTCTCAGGATATGCATTTGATGCAATTGCAAAATGTGCCGCAATCCGATTGACTTTCGCGTAGTTTAGCTCTCGTAAACTATGCTTATAACTGTGAAATGAACGCATTCAATTGAATTGTTGGTCGCAATCGATGCACACATACTCACTCGCTCGCTTGCATCTCCACAACACATACACTTGTGAATGGAATTGTGTGCATCGGAACAAGTGAATCGGCCATCTGTCAGTGCAGCCGATCGCTTCCCTCCCACAATATACAAATCAAACACTCATGAATTGCTAATGTCATCCACTGATATAATGCTCGCGAATCTATTTATGCACTGCTCACGCTGTTCAGTTCGTCCTCCGAACAAAAATCATCTCAGCTTAAAAACATGAGTGAAGATGTGTTCAATGATCACCTCTCGCTCTCCCCGCTTTTCCAAGCCATATGCGATTTCGGTTGAAAAATTAAATTTCAATTTCATGGCGCGCATCGGTATAAATTGCGTGCAAAGCTTTATTTTACATAGCAATCAACACTTTCAACACTATTCCCTCAAGTCTCATCTCTTCGCTGCAAATCTATGCATTCTTCTTGCAGTTCGCTTTTGTAGATGAAGAAGAAGAAGACAGTGATCGCAGGAGGATGTCAAGACGCGCTGGCATCGCGCGTCAAGCAAATCACATTAAGCGATGATTAAACGCAGTTTGCATTCGCATTTTCGTGTGTGCGAAGAAAATTGGTGCGAATACGACGACGGGAGCAGATGTCACATCCCGACTCTATGTAAACAATTCACTGATTAGCGCACTCACACTGTCCGTTATGATGATGACAACGGCAATCATTGTGCTCAAAGGCACGTTCTCGAGCAATAATTTATCTTGATGCGAGGCGCTCGTTTTGTCGCCGTTCGCAGCGAAAAAGAAGAAAGTGCATCATCGCGTTTAGCACAAGCACACCCTGTCAACTTCATATTTTTGCAACATCCGAACATTCGCTCGCTCATTCCTCACGAGGCTCGTTTCGCGAATCGACGCAATCTTCGCTCATCTAAATTGGCTTATTTGCTAAATTGTGCGATTTAAAGTATCGAAAATGTTTTCGCAGCGCCGAAACAATACGAAGCCAATTGCTGCAATTGCGTTCGCAGCGATCATTTGTCCTGAAAAAAGAATCGCGTCAAGAAGCGCAAATAGTTTAGATGGTCGAGTTCAATCACTCACTTACTTGTGCACACTGCGAGTGGCGAGTGCCACTCCGAGCAAATCTCGCTAATTTTAATTTACCGCCGTGTATAAACAGAGCACGAATTCGAGTCCATAAGTCGGAGCGAACGCGAAGTGACTTTATTTTTAAAAGGTGTTATAAACAAATGCGAAACGAATCTGGTTTCTTTCTTTCTCGCCGCTTTTCACTGCGCGCTTCCATTTTTGTTTGATTTTTGTTTTTCGAGTGCAGATTAAACTCCACTCAATCTGCATTTAAGAGCAATTACAAGTAAACAACAATGTGCTTGAAATCACAATTAAACATTCGCGATTAGATTAGAGGCAAAGCAGAGCGAATTGGCTGTGTGCGCCGCTAAAACGCACGCAGTTTGCATATTTTTGCACGAGCGGACATATCGAGCGGCAAACTGACCTGGACTTCGATGGTACAAGAGACCAGCTCTGGCCAACCAGTCCATCGAAAGGCCGCCCGATACGGGATGAGATTTGATGTCGTGCAATGGCGAATGAAACGCGCTCCCGTGCATTAGATTCGAGCCCGCGGTCGCCGCTCCGACCGACGCACCAATCGCCGTCGGCCCGTTCGAGGCGTGCATTCCTCCGTACATTGCCGCGTACAGCGGATGAGATGCTACACTCTGTGCGAATATCGGAACTGGATTAGTGTTGGTCACTGAGGGATGGTGATTGGAATGTGACATCGATGTGTTGAATGCACCGATGTGAAGCGATGATGAATGTCGCGGCGACCAAATGGGAGACATCGGACCAGGCGAGTGATCGTTCGCTCCGTTTACAGAAGCGCTCATTGGACTCGAAGCAGACCTCGCCACAGGACTGACATTGAACTCGGGCGGCGAGCCGGGCACCGAGTCCGAGTTGACCGATTCGTTCGACGGCGGAGTCCGAATCGGGTCTTCGCGCGCGAGCAAGGCATCAATGCAAAAGTTTGATGCGGTTTTGGTAGTGAGCAGAAACGATGGAGAAGTGGTATCCGTCGCCGGTTTGCCGCCCGTTGACAACATTCACACACTGTTTGTAAATTTGTAAACCGCTTTGAAAGCAAACTGCAGTTAAATGTGTGCAGTTTCCGAAAATTGGCTTTTGTGTAACTTTTGCCTCGAAATACTTTCTCAAACTTTAAGCATCCAATTGTATATTAATCAGTGTTTCACTGCTCGCCGTACCACCGATTGGATCGCGAACGCTCCGCCTTCAGTTAACCACCAGTTCAGATAATGTGCTCGCAACGGGGCAGCAATCGGGCAGCGATCGGCTTCTTTTGAGCACTGCCTGCAAATCAATTACGTGTTGACAGTTGAGCGCTCGAAATTAGCCTCAAAATTGTCGCTTCGTTCGACAGCGAGACTACGGGCGGCAAGCAGCAGCAGCACATCCACTGCTTGGCTGCTGCTCGGCCCGTCGTCGTTCGCCACCGCAGCGCGCGCGTAACGCCCATTCATCACTCGCCATCATCGCTTGCGATCAGACTAATGCGTGTTTGTCGAGTTTGTTGAGCTCGTCTCTGCTCTAATATCATCTGTTTGACTTGTTAACAGCGACAGTCACACAAGCGACAGTCGTTTCGTTAATTATGATTGCGGCAGTTTTAGTTTTCGCAAACGCAAACTCATCACTCATTTCACTGTATCACTGTCCGCTTTATTTGTACAAATACAATTAGAACTGATCTTCTCCTCTTTTTTCGCTTTTGTCCGCCAATCGTTTTATCCGCTCTTTTCAATTGATTACAGCAATTAATCGCTGTCGAAAACGCTTCGCGACACGATTTGCGCTCGCAATCGGCGAGAAAGCATCGCAGTGAAACGTGCTTGCAGTGGTTGTAGTAGCATCGCCACAATCAGCGGCAGCATCCGCTTGCATTTTCCGTGTATAGGTCAGTGTTTGCAACACACGTAGCGAATAATGGACGAGATTCGCACTTATCGCCGGCTCTTATCGAAATCTTATAATTATAATGCAAACGCATTTTGATAAATTTAATTTCAATTGCAATCTAATCGCATTCACTCAAATCGTCTTACTGCCATCGAAATTGTTTGGTTGACATCAAGCACTTGACTCTAATCGCTTTGCAAGCTGCTTCTTGTTGTTGTGCTCACTGTTTAAGGTACACATGGCGCTGGTCGGCCGATATCGAGAAACACGGTCAATAAGAGCGAACGTTGATTGCGTGTAAAAAAGAAAACAGAAACAATCTCAAATTTTATTCGTTTTATCGAGTGTTTCATTTTTTAATCACTTAATTACAATTTTCTAAAGGTAAAGATATTAATTATCAGTGCTAACGTCATCGAAATATAACCTTCTCAACATATACATATTTATTTACAATTGTTAACACTACTTTTGTATTCTGCTTTTACTTTTATTTATACCTTCGCTGATTTTGACTCGAAGATGACATGCCGTGGGATTGCATCGAATTACTACTACTTCCGGATTGTGCTGCTTGTTGCGCAAAATTATCCGATTGTTGATAATTGTTTACCGTTTGCTGGTGGTACGCGTAATTTGAGTTCGACGAAGGTGGAGGAACGTTGGCCGTCAACTTATTCTTCTTCGACGCGCCATGATCTTTCCCCCTTTTCGTGGAGACTTCCGAATTACTACTGTACTCATTATTTGAAGCGGCGCAGTCATTATTACTGCCCGAATTTCCATGCTTATCGATGTCCAATCGCGGTATCTTTTCCCGAGAGGAAGAAGCCTCTCGTGGACTTGACTTACGTTTCTTCGACGGAGTTTCTGCATTGCCGCTGATTCTCTCTTTAGGAATGACCAGCTTTACGCCTGTTGATTCTAAGCCTTTTTCACCAGCGCTCTCATCGGCACTTATTTTCTTAATCTTCAGCTTAATCGGTGAATTAAGTATCGGCTTTTCTTGCCTATCTTTAGGCACAGGGATCGTAATCTTCAATTTTTGATCACTTTCTTGCGACTCAGATTCGCTCAGTTTCTCTTTCCTATGCTTATCTTTATCCTTCTCTTTATTTTTGTGCTTGTGCTTATGCTTTTCTTTGTGGTGCTTTTCGTGCTTATGATGATGGTGATGATGATGATGGTGGTGGTGGTGATGCTTATCTTTGTCTTTTTCTTTATCTTTTGATCCTTTGCTACCTAGTTGTTTTGCTGCACTATCAAGTGTTGGGGCCGAATCTACTACCACTTGTTTAGTAGGTGTAGTGTCCGAATTATCATCAAAAGGTGATCTACTCCGGCGCATTTTCGTCGACGAATGCTTAGGCTCCGTTTTCACTTTCACGTGTTGCTTCGGTGATAGAGCGTTTTGATTCGCGACTGTATTAATGCTTTGACCGCTTTTAATTTCACTTTCAGCTGGCAAAGTCGATGAGGAGCAACGTGGAGATTTCTCCCGCTTAACAGATGGATAAGTATCAGATTGTAAAGGACTAAGCATAGGCGGATGCTGAGAAGGCTTTTCTTCTAGGATAGAGTTTAAATTCATTGAAAATTCATTATTCCCTAATTTATCCTTGGTTTCTGTCGGTAAAGAGTTTGAAGTGTTATCTCGCGAACCATTTTCTTCGGTAAAAATGGACATAAAACTATTCCGATTTGTATTCAAATTCGGTTTCGGAAACCTATCATTGCCTGGAAGGCTTGACTCTTGCACAATGAGCGGAGGAAGAGACGAGAGATTGAAACCACCATTCGAGTGATTTGAATCGTTGTCAGAAAATTCCATTTTAAGTTCAGAAGCAATTTCTTTCTTAACATCTGAAGAATCTTCATCAGAGTGCTCCCAATTGAGTTTCACAGCACCACAAGTGGAATTGTCAAACTGTTGAGAAATAACATTATTGCTTGGTACAGTTTCACGTACGACTGGCTGAGTCACTGTTTCTATTGTTTCAATAGGCTCTTGCTTAATTCGTACTTTGTTTTTGTCGTCAATTATCTTCTGTCTATCGACATGGTGCTTATGTAGAAGTGGCGGTTGAATGCTTGGCGATTGGCTCACTTTCGAGGATGATTCACGCAATTGTGCTGAACCTAAAGTGACCTTTTCTGGCTTTTTATCTAAAATTTTAACATCACGAACAAAACTGATACCAGTTGACTCCTTCGCTGTAAGGGATTGATTCTGGAAAGCGTTTCGTTCTTTCTCTTTCTTTTCCTTATATGCGGTGTAAGAAAGAGTTTCTCTTTTTTCTGGAGGATTGGTGGATGGTGGCTGATGAATGGGTTTTGATAATGTTATAGCTGGTTTCAGCTTCTTCATTACAGGTGATGTTTGAGGTGGTGGAAAATGATTCGCAGCGTTTGAGTGAGAAGCAGATTCATTGTTGGCGGGTTTCGAAGTGGTAGCTTTGATTTTTTGGTCTTTTTGATCCTTTTGGTCTTTTTGGTCAATTTTAGTTGGTGTTGTTTTCTTCTTTTCCTTAATCGAAATCAAATTTGATAAAAGAAAACGAAAACATGACGAAGATACCTTAGCAGCAGCGGAGATCGCAGTGTTGGTGCTTGAATGTCCTGAGAAAAATGCTGCGTCATTATTGACGCTAGATTGTTTCTGCTTTAGACGACTAGGGCATTTGTCCAAAATTGCTAAAAACTCTGAAGTCAATTCTTCTATCACATCTAAAGTAACGTTTTGGTCGATATAATAAAACCAATCTTTTCCCTCTGCTGATCGTGGAATCTGAAAATCGATTACATCAGATGTTACTAACGGTGATGTAAGCGATGAGTAATGTACCTCCCAACTTGACCACTTGTACGCTAAGTGTATACAAACACATGCAACCACAGTTGGTTTGTATTGAAGACACATTGTAGTCAAATGCAAAGAATTTGTTGCCATAAAATATGAGGTTTGAGCGAGATCTTTGCTAGCTGTTGATTAGATTAATGACAAATGAGGTATAAATATGACTCGAGTGATTTACCTCTAACCAAGTCACAAAATTTAACCACATAAGTGTGTGGATGTTCAATGGCAATATCGAAACCTAGTGTTTGAAGCATAATGTTTTCGTTCACAACTAATTCTTGGGCCTGTTCGTTGTATGCCTAAATGCACACGCCGCATTACTAAAACAAGCAGTCGACAAGTGTACAGTTAACACATACATCACTTTTTTCATCGAGACGAGGTGCACCTCGATGAAGACAGACGTGTGCGACTTTAATCACGTATTCGAGCTTTCGCGGCTGTTCTTCCACTTTCGCGGCCAGAAACAGTGCACACGCAGCGATCGCCTGTCATGAATGTGCGTTAGAAACGGTTTAGGAAAAAACGCCGCTCTGTAATCAATTGATCGCGTTTCTCTTACATTTCGATTGAATTTAGTGAACGAATGAAACATATAAAATCTGTGCATGTATACAATTGCAGTGTTTATACACAATTGAGTGCTAAAAGAGGAAAAAATCGATGAAAAGCGAGCGAAGAGTGTTTGAGGTCAACGTACACTTGCAAACGTTGTCCCATGTCTTGAATTAAATTAGTGGCCTGTTGTCGATACGAGAGCTCTTTGTCGGCGTCCATTCCGCAGCGTCGACTGGGCGTATTTTCGAGATCCTCTTTTTTGAAATACCATCGTTCGTTACCCGCCATTTTTGATCGTCGTTCACTTTAACGCTGCGAATTCGCATTTCTTTATTACACCACAAAAATGGACGACATTTCCGGCGTCCGGCGTCGCGCCGCCAGTGGCGGCGCCGTTTGCGCCGAGTGCGAAAGCACTCTTCGTTTGTCCGCTTGCGACCTGTGCGCGTCTTTGCCGCTCTTTTCGACACCAATCGCCGCAAGATTACCTATCGGTGAGCATTCGGATAAGTGACCGACCGCATTCAAAAGTGGAGCACAGCGACCGGCGGTCGGCTGAAGACGCAATCGGAGCGCGATCCCGAGAGGCGAGCGTCGGTCGAGCGATCGACAGAGAAGCCGAACGGAAAGGAGTGAAAGTGATTTGTGTTCAATGGCGACTGCATGCAACTCGACGCATTCGAGCCATTCGCCGTCTTCGAGGAGTGCAGCTGTCGGACGAGTGTCGGGCGTCGCGCGCGCGAAACGGACGGACGGTAAAGAGCTGTGCGCGTACACGCATCGCATTTGTTTGCAGAATAAATTGGATGGATTCGATTACTGCATTCGCCACATTCTCGTGGATAAAAGCGCGCCGTTCAAACAATGCTCGTTCATTCACCCGCATTCCGGCAAACGGTGTCCGAATGCGGCACGACGTACCGAGCGACGCGATTCTACACTCTGTCCGTGGCATATCAAAAAGCTTTATCTAAAACGCAAACAGCAACAGCAGCAACAGTTCACTGTAATCGATGATGAGACCTGTTCGGCGACCACTGCGAATGGAAGAGGTCAAAGTGTCAAGAATCTGTTGAAAGACTTGGAACATTATTGCGGTGAAAATCATGAGAAGAAACGTGCGAAAGCAGATTGGGTGAAGCAAGAAGACGAAAGTACGACTGCGAGTGATTATTTGCGACAGAAAATCGCAGAAGCTGCTGCTAATATCAACGACTCGGATTCTGAAAATGATTTGAGCAATCCGCTGGTCGACGAAACCTTCAGGTCCGATGTGATCGATTCCGATTCAGAATCGATGGACAGTGATCAGGAAGATCCCTTGAAACATGCTGGCGTATACACCGCTGAAGAAGTGTCGCTATTGCTTCGGGATAAAATGCTTCGATTACAGTCCCTATATATAAATCAATTTAAATATTTACAATACTTGCTTCGAGAGAAACGAAGAAAGTATCTTCAATCATTAAAGTCAGAAGTACCAGCGATGGATACTGCAAATTTATTTTTAACTTCCTCGAAATCACTTAGTGATTATAATAAATTAAAGGCGTTGTCAAAATATCATCGTTATCACGGAAAGGAAGCACTACTTAAGAAGCAGGCACAAGAAAAGCGTAAATTGGCTAGTGGATTGCTTGATTCTAGCAGCAATAAACCTGTCATCACTTGTATTTATGTAGTAAATAACGAGAGTTGCAAAAACAGAGCCCTTCCTTTGACACACTACTGTAAACAACGTGAGTAAACACATTAAAAATTGAAACTCATTTAGGCTATGTTTAGATATACTGTACGACGTCCATCAAGTTCTCTTTCGTCCATGTGCAGCAGGATCTCCTCCGTGTCTTAATCCCATTATTTCATTTCAACGCAAAAACACATGCCTTGTTCACAAGGATTTTAAAAGTGATGCTGAAGATGTCAAACAGCTTATCGTAAGTTAAATACTTATCACTAACTCTACTTTTCTTTATAATTTTTTTATTTAACTCAATCATTGAATTCCGTTTAAACAATTTTTATTTAAACTCCAATAATAGAACAAAAAAATAATTATGACAGGGAGGCGAAGAATCTGGTCATATTGGAAGTTCTACGGCCGAACCAGAACTATTTCAAACAATGGATGATATTGCATCTTTGGGTTTAGATGCAGTTGCACCCGGTTCATTGTTTGGTTTAGACCAATTCGGAGAATTAGGAGAAAGTGAAACGACTTCAAACAACAATTAAATTTATACTCAATATTTTAATCTAATCTACATCCCCATCGTTATTATTATTATTATTATTTTTGAGTTTTTACATTACTTAATTACGAGTAAGAATATTTTTCAAAATATCAATTTTTTGTTTGCAATTTTCGTTTAATAAAAAGCGCAGCCAATTCTTGAGGTCGTGTTTCGAACTCCTTATATTTATCTGGAGATAGACTTATTTGGTCGCCTTTCAAACGGTTTATGAGTGCTACGTTAATGATAACGCATTTAATGTTTACCAAATAACATTTTGCGGCCAAAGTCGTGCATTCCATATCAATGTTTCTGACTCCTGCGTCGTGCAGTTTGTTCAAAAATTTAAGCTTGTCAGCTTCCATGTAATTACACACAGAGCCGTCTATTCTTCCTTGCGATTCATAAAAATCATTTGCACACATTGTGCTACCGATTACTGTCTCATAGTGTGTAAACTCTCTCGAGATTTCTTTGACTTCCTCAACCAAATTTTGGTCTAATATCGCTTCTCGATGCACTACTTCACCTAAAATGTACTAAATTTTCATTATCGTAAAAGGAGTGTTGAAACCTTCGTACTTGTTCATAAATTGGTCGCAAGAGTCCATCAACAGTCTTGTTAGTGACCACCAATGACCCTGGTTGTACACCTTTTGCAAAATCGGTTAAAATTCATTAATCATCACAATTTTCTCTAATTTACCGATGCCACCGCATGTTCCGATACGAATAATGGTAACATTTTTGCATTTTGCGTAGCTCAATAGTTTGAATAATTCATCAAGCATTACAGCTAGCGATGGTGATCCAATGCCGTGCTGTATACATAATGATTACATGCACTTTTGTTAGCATATGAAACATCGTACCGAAATAGATAGTACAGGTCCCACTTTGAACATTGAATATCTATGCGCGTGACCTGTAATATCACTTAGGTCAGTTGGTATATTCAATTGCTCAGCGATATATTGCGCGAAATTTTTCATTCGGTGAGCACTCCCACCGATGCAAACGAATTTCAAATCGCCAAACATAGATTCTAAATCATGCGTTTCTGTGCCTAGTCCTAGATGGTATAGTTTGTCCGAAGAAAGTGACTGCAGATTTGGATTTCGTAGTTTGCAGCCCTCATTTCTGAAAACAAAATGTTTGAATAATTTTCATCATCAATGATATATGATTACAATTAAAAAATACATACTCAAAGTCGCCATCGCAGATGTTTTCGGTGTCCATTATTGATGGAAGAATTTCCCGTTGAAAATATTTTTCAATTTTGCGATATGATACAATTCGAGGCGATAGCAGTCATGACTACAAACTTAATTGTGGCTGATTATTTAATAGCGTTTCCAGCAATACTTTTTATATTTACTTTAACAAAGCAAATAGAATTTGGTTTATGCAATCGAAAGGCGTTTTTTAATGCGCAACTGTTGCATTAGGAAATGCAAGAACCGGTATGCTTGAGTTTACATAATGGCATGTTAATTTATTCTTATTTTTTAAATTTAATTTGAAAATGAGAACTTTAGAAAAACTCGCACTGCTTGTT
Source organism: Dinothrombium tinctorium (assembly GCA_003675995.1). Classification (NCBI taxonomy): domain Eukaryota; kingdom Metazoa; phylum Arthropoda; class Arachnida; order Trombidiformes; family Trombidiidae; genus Dinothrombium; species Dinothrombium tinctorium. The sequence continues at coordinate 22,535 of NCKU01001591.1, forward strand.
TGAAATCTAATTACCAAAGCCGAAAAGAATTTGCTTATTATTTATTGCTCCTGATTACAAAAAAACTCTTCATTTACAGCAATTTTTTCAAGTGCCTTATCAAGACCTAATTTGAAAAAGTTTTTCAAAGTACCTTTGATTTCGAAGATGAGTATTTGATCTCTATCGTTCATATATTTCGAGAGCCTTTAAAAGCACATAACATAAATTTTAATTTCAAATTTTAGACGGTTTGATAAAAATTTTTTTAAAAATTAACATTTCTTGCTCCTCGTCAACAAATGTATTCGATGGCTGTTCCAAGGTGGAAAATTGCAAGAAAAATGCAAAACTTTTTTTGATTAAAATCGATTGACGTGCTTCTCACAAGCAAACTACTTTTTTGCCCGATCCCGATTTCATAAAATTTAGTATGCAGATATTCGTGTGTGAATTAAGAATTACCCACATAATAAGTGTGACTCTTGCGCGTGAAGCAAATTATTCGCGTGCAAACTTTAAGTCTATGGCAATTTTTTTCGATTGCGGGCCGAATTTAAACCGATTTTTATTCAGTTTGTTTTAAATGCTAAAAACTCTACATATATGCTAGATATTATTATTTTCATCTATCCTGTTATTCGTGTTAAAAACGCAGCATAATCAGAAATCTATCATAAGATAGCAGTTGAAAAGTACTTTTATTTAGAATAAACCTGACGAAAATAGGTTGAGGGTTCGGATCTCAATCGAAAAAACATTTTTTTTTGCCATTAACTTAATGTTTAAGTTTGCACGCGAATAACTTGCTTCACGCGCAAGAGTCACACTTATTATGTGGGTAATTCTTAATTCACACATAAAATTCTATCTACAATCTAAATTTCCATTAAAATCGGGACTGGACAATAAAAGTAGTTTGCTTCTCAGTTAATTTTGCAACTATTGATAGAAAAATAGATTCGTATTCCAAACCCGTCAATGCGCTTGGCCAGAATTTTGAGGTAAAAACATTAAAGTTAGTGTGCAGATTACGGTATTAAGCAACATATCGAAACACAAGATAGCGATCCGTTTTGTAGCTATCACTTAACAAGGCAGCTCGATCGTAAGTCGTTGTAACATGATCCTGAATTACAAGAAAGTGAGGACATGAAATAGAGGAAATGTAATCGCATATTTTATGCCATTTATAATATTGAAAAAAATTGTATTTGAAAAAGTGAAAAATGAAAGCAAGAATGAGAATAAATGAGGATACGACAGCGTGATCAAACAAAGCAATTATCAGTATATTTTGAGGATAACGGATTGCGTTTAAAAATCTTTGTTGAAAACTTTTTTAAAAAATTGGAATTGGTTTTAAAAATCGAGATTCCAATCATAGATGATTCCTCTCCCTATTTTGTTTTTATAAATATATTCAGGAGACCAAAGAGATACTAAAATATTTTCATTTAATCGACATAGACAAATGGGAGTGATTTCATTTAATAGAATGATTGACAATAAATGGCTCGTTTCTGTACATATTATTGTCATAAAAGTTTATGATAAAACCAAAACTCTGGATGCACATCGGTGTGGCTTATGCACAAACCATCATCACCATTAAATGCTTGTTCGTTAATCGTTACACCTTCAGCATCAGCGGCGTCAAACAATTCATTTACAGGACAATCGCAAATTTTTGGAAAATAAGTATCAGTTATGCGAACAAGACCCTCCTAACAAGATTGAGAGTGGATGAATTCTCTACAGGCAAAAAACGATTGAAAACTAGCAACAGAGTTTAACAATACATTTTTAAAAACAAAATAAGTTAAATTGGAATCGAACACCAAATCATGTTTAATTTCTCTATGAAATTAACAAAATTTGCGAATGCTTTTGAAAACTGTAGCTTA